>MDKH01163630.1:0-59659 GCA_005239495.1 Nicotiana undulata
TTGAGGCTTACACTGTGAAATTGTATTTCTGATGAGAGGTTGGTTATAGCTGAGACCCTTGTCGGGCATTTTTTGAGTTTGTAATTGATGATTTCTCCTTGCCAGGACTATAGGATTTTATTTAGCATTTCCATGCACTTGAGACTTCTTAATGTTGACTTTCCCATTATATTGTTGCTTTGTTTGTTACTTATCGCACGAGGGGACATTCCGTGCCGAGTGATTGTGAGGTTATGCACGAGGGGACATTTTGTGCCGAGTGTTATTATATATGCACGAGGGGACATTCTGTGCCGAGTGTTATTATATACGCACGAGGGGACATTCCGTGCCGAATGATTGTGAGGTTATGCACGAGGGGACATTCCGTGCCGAGTGTTATTATATACGCACGAGGGGACATTCCGTGCCGAGTGATTGTGAGGTTATGCACGAGGGGACATTCCGTGCCGAGTGTTATTATATACGCACGAGGGGACATTCTGTGCCGAGTGATTGTGAGGTTATGCACGAGGGGACATGTCGTGCCTTATGTTGTTCATTATCTGTTTGAGAAGTTAAATTCCTGCCTTTATCTTTACATTTCAGTTTTTACCCGGTTCTACCGTGCTAGCATTTTGTTTCCATTTTTACCCCCAACATGTTCTCCCCGTATCTGTCTTACTTGCTTATTTGCGTCGACATTTTCCTGTTATTATAAAGAATTGCACAGGTAAATATATTGTTGTCGGTCATAGCCTCGTCACTACTTCACCGAGGTTAGGCTCGGCACTTACTCAGTACAAGGGGTCGGTTGTACTGATGCTACACCTGCACTTCTTTATGTTGTGCAGACAGCGCAGCCGGACCCGGTGATCACTGACGGTCGGAGCATCTCATCAGTTCATATAGGAGACATCGAGGTAGACCCGCAGACGTTCGTGGGCCTTGGCGTCACCTTCTACCCTTCACTTTCAGATCTGTCTTACTTTATATTTCAAAGACAGTCCTATGTACTTATTTTTAGACCTTTGTTTTAGTAATCTCTTAGACAGTTCGTGAGTATATGACACCAATTCTGGGATTTGTATATGGGTTTTATTTTGAAGTTGTTATATTATTTTTGGTTATTTGTTAACCTTTATATTGTGGGCCATTGATGCCTTAGTTATCTTGTTCGCTTTAGTTGTTAATGAGTTTGATTTAGTTCAAACGTTGGCTTGTCTAGCGGGTTCAACGTTAGACGCAGTCATTGCCCGAAGGTGGGATTTCGGGTCGTGACAAAATGTTAAGACTGGATCTTCCATCAATCAAGATTCTTGTGATGAAATAATCTTTGCATTGCACAGTGATGTGCAGTGCTTTGTTGTGCCCCAATCCTTTAGGTGGTAACTCGTCCTCATGGGAGGTGATGTTGTGACTTACCAACACCTGGACCACCATGTTGGCCATTTCCCCACTAGTGATGTTGTTTGGTACATACGCTTCACTCAACACTTTCAAAAAAGCGCTTATGTGCGTCTCGGAATTCTGCAGCAAAGAGAGGATGGATATTTGTGTTGGTGTCTTGTTCAGCTGGTCGATACCTGAATGCTCCGTAGCCTGTACTTTTCTCCAAAAGACATTTGGACCTGTTTCGATAAGGGGAGGCCGGTTGGAAGCCTGCTTGTTCGATTTGTCCAGGTGCTCAGGGGTGTCGACCCTACCAGTTCTCGCCATACCCTGTGCTGCAATAGCTTCCTCAAACCTGACCTTGCCTTTCCTTCTCGCCTCGGCTATATAGTCCCAAGGGATAGCATTTGAATAGATGGGTGGCGTGGTCGACATCGCCACTGGAATTGGGGCGGCTATCCTTACTTCAAATGGAACATGTGCCTTGGGTGGCAAGACTGGATCCTCCATCGATCAAGATTCTTGTGATGAAATAATCTTCGCATTGCACGGTGATGTGCAGTGCTTTGTTGTGTCCCAATCGTTTAGGTGGTAACTCGTCCTCATGGAAGGTGATGTTGTGACTTTTCCAATACCTAGCCCACCATGTTGGCCATTTCTCCACTAGTGATGTTGTTTGATACATACGCTTCACTCAACACTTTCAAAAAAGCGCTTATGTGCGTCTCGGAATTCTGCAGCAAAGAGAGGATGGATATTTGTGTTGGTGTCTTCTTCATCTGGTCGATACCCGAATGCTCCTTAGCCTGTACTTTTCTCCAAAGGTCATTTGGACCTGTTTCGATAAAAGGAGGCCGGTTGGCAGCCTGCTTGCTCGATTCGGCCAGGTGCTCAGGGGTGTCGACCCTACCAGTTCTCGCCAGACCCTGTGCTGCAATAGCTTCCTCAAACCCGACCTTGCCTTTGCTTCTCGCCTCGGCTGTATAGTCCCAAGGGATAGCATTTGAATAGAAGGGTGGCGTGGTCGACATCGCCACTGGAATTGGGGCGGCTATCCTTACTTCAAATGGAACATGTGCCTTGGGTGGCAAGACTGGATCCTCCATCGATCAAGATTCTTGTGATGAAATAATCTTCGCATTGCACGGTGATGTGCAGTGCTTTGTTGTGCCCCAATCCTTTAGGTGGTAACTCGTCCTCATGGAAGGTGATGTTGTGACTTTCCAACACCTGGCCCACCATGTTGGCCATTTCCCCACTAGTTATGTTGTTTGGTACATACGCTTCACTCAACACTTTCAAAAAAGCGCTTCTGTGCGTTTCGGAATTCTGCAGCAAAGAGAGGATGGATATTTGTGTTGGTGTCTTGTTCAGCTGGTCGATACCCGAATGCTCCTTAGCCTGTACTTTTCTCCAAAGGTCATTTAGACATGTTCGATAAGGGGAGGCAGGTTGGCAGCCTGCATGCTCGATTCGGCCAGGTGCTCAGGGTTGTCGACCCTACCAGTTCTCATCATACCCTGTGCTGCAATAGCTTCCTCAAACCTGACCTTGCCTTTCCTTCTCGCCTCGGCTGTATAGTCCCAAGGGATAGCATTTGAATAGAAGGGTGGCGTGGTCGACATCGCCATTGAAATTGGGGCGGTTATCCTTACTTCAAATGGAACATATGCCTTGGGTGGCAAGACTGCAACCTCAAATGGTGCGGGTGCATTTGCCGGAGACACGAACTCAACTTCAATCGGTACTGGTGTATTTGCGGGTGGCGCTGCTTCAAACTCAAGTGGTATGGACATATTTACCTTAGCATCCCCAGATGGTTGAAGTTGGACTATGATCGGGTTTGTTGGTTTCTTTGGATCATCGCCTTTTGCGATCAACCCGATTGATCCCTCGGGATCCGAATAATCTTCTATCTCAATCATATGGATACCTCCACCCTTATGGTCTAGCAAAGGATTGTGCGGACGTTCGGAGCGGGATATTTTGCCACAATAATCTTGTTATCAATCAGGGACGGTATCTTGTCTTTCAAAGAGCGACATTCATCGATGGTGTGTGTCCCTTCATGTCGGAATGGTATGCACATGATTTGTTTGGGTTAACTCACTGAGAAGGGTTATCAGGGGTGGCAGCAGGGATAGGGGTGACGTAACCGGTAACTTTGAGTTTCTCATACAGTTGGTCAATGGTTTCAGCTATGGTGGTGTACTGTTTTGGAGGTCTGCGATCAAAATTAAGTCGAGGTATATGGAAGTTTTGACGGGTAGGGGGTGATTGGTAATGAGATGGCTTAGAATTGTAAGTATGGTAAACAGGAGCGGGTTGTGAGTATCTGGGTGAAGTAGGTTGATATGTAGGTGGTGGAGATTGGTAGGTGGGTGGAGGAGCTTGGTATGAAGGTGGAGGAGCTTGGTATGAAGGTGAGGGTGCTTGGTAATTCGGGGTTGGCTGGTATGTGACTGGAGGTGTTGGATAGATTTGGTATTTGAGTGGGGATTTGGCTCTTTGTGCAACCATTACAGCTCCCACGTCTCTTTTCTTAGACACACCAGCGGACTGTAAAGCCTTGTTTGTAGCTTGCAAGGCTTCAAAATTCGTGACCATACCGCTCTTAATGCCTTCTTCGATCCGCTCCCCTAGTTTGATAATGTCAGAGAATTTGTGATTCTCAATCATCATCAACCATTCATAATACTGCGGGTCCTGAGCCCGGACAAAGAACGTGTTCATCTGCTCCTCTTCTAAAGCAGGTCTGACTTTAGCAGCTTCAGAACTCCAGCAAGTGGAATACTCACGAAAGGTCTCTGTGGGTTTCTTTTTCAAATTCTGGATATAGAACACGTCTGGTGCGTTCTCTGTGTTGAATCTAAATCTGTCCATAAAGTCAGACGCCATACCTATCCAGTTTGATCATTTCTTGGGGTCTTTGCTGATGTACCAAGACAACGCATCTCCTTTCAAACTCCTCATGAACAGCTTCATGCAGATCCTTTCATCCTTTCCTACGCCAACCAGTTTGTCACAATAGGTCCTTAGATGGACCCTCGGATCACCAGTACCGTCAACCATTTCGAACTTTGGAGGTTTGTACCCCTCGGGCAGTTCGACATCAGGTTGTATACATGGGTCTTCATAACTCAACCCTTCGATTCCCTTGGTTCCTTCAACACCCTGAACTCGGGTGGTCAGCTTCCTTCGTTCCTCAGCCAGGTTCTTGATAAACAAGTCATTTTCATCAGACTCGGTGGGTATGGGATAGGTGAAGTGGAATGGGTCATGGTTTCCACATAGATGGGATTGTGGAAATGGTCCTTTGTGGGGTTCTGAGGTTCTGGGACAAGTAATGGAGTGTTGTTTGAAGTGTGGCAAGTATTGCATTGTGTTGGGAGAGTTTGGTTCTTTGGCGGAGTGGCGTGATGGTGAAGTGCGGGATGATTCTGTTGTCTTAGGATATTTTGTGGAGGTGTGTGGTTTTGAGTGTTTGGGAAATTGACGTCTGGGATGTTGAGGGAAATGACAGGTTAGCCAGATTTCGGACCTGATCGAGCTCTTCTTGAAATTTCAGCAGTTTCTGTTCCAGTGGTGACATGTTCTCATTTAGGACCTGAATACATCGGCCGCCAGTGGCCTCTAGCCGTTCAACCACATTCTCCTTCCTGATGCCGCTAGATTCTTCTATCTTACTCTTGCCTTTGTTGCCTTTAGGAGGACTAGGAGGAGGAGTAGGTGGAGAGCTCTTGGATCTTGTGAGATAAGCTGATGATGCCAGAGTGCACGAACTAACCTTTGGGGAGGGGAATAATAAAGAAAAATAAAAACAAAAGGTAACTAAGTCAGTGAGGATTATGAAAAATATTGCAGTATTTAAACATATAGCGCGGGAATGTAAAGCGTGTCCTAATTTGGGAACCTCTTTATGCCCGAGGTAGGCCTAGCGGCAAGTTGATTTGGAGAACTTAAAATGCTAAATGCCTCATTTTATTGATAAAAATAGACAAATCCCCAAAACGACACTAAATAAACAAAGAAAGAAAAGTCACTAATGGCTATTAGCCTCATTACATTGATAGAAAAATAAAGACATTCCTATCTACTCGGTCCCAGAAGAACCTTCCCCAGATTCGACATTCTTGCTTCCCTCGAGCAGCTTTCCCAGCTCGCGAAGTCCCAGCAACAGGTAGGTTCTGGCTGGATATCCTTCTTCGGTCCCCTCAACTCATGTTATTAGGCTGGATGTCCAGGAGGGACGGTAGGTTACCCAGATATTTTCTGACGAGAGCTTTGTCACTAGAGTGTAGATCTTCCCACCATTTTAGCAATCTAGGGTGGATAATGGCGACCATGCCAAATCTGGGGACTTCGTGCCTCATATTTCTGCAAAGAAAATAAGGTTAGGCCCTTACCCCCACCAGACTCGACTATTTAACATCAATAATTAGCAGGAAACATTTAGTTCTCCAAATAAATGCACAGAACGTGATGATGTCCGTTAGGGTTTAGGGAAACCCGGTGGACTTTTGGATAAGGCTGTCTTAAAAGCTATCATGCGAACGACACTTTAGCTTGACTAGGTTTCACCATGATGCATGCAATCAATACAATAGAGTAAGGTTTCTATGGGGTTTTAGACGGGTACCCTTGAGCGGACAACTCAAGGGGGAAAGGCACGGAACCGTCGACTGCACCGCTGATCGACTTGTTTTACCGTAAATAAGCCTTTCCGAATTTAGGGGGTAATAATATAGGAAGAGCGCAACCACTCATCAAGCGTTGCTATAGTATTTTGTTTGGCACGAGTGGAGTATGAATGTTGAGCATGATTATGCAATAATAAGCATTAAAACAAATTGTCATGTATTTGCACATTAAGGAAAAGCGGTAAATACAACAGTTATGATTTGAAGTGTTTACAAAGGAAAACAAAGAAACATGTCAGTTTCATTTTGGGGGAAAAGTAAATACTTGAAAGAAATAAACAAGTAATTGCACGTAGAAGGGAAGAGGAAAGGGTGCTAGTATTAAACAAAGCAAAGTTACAGATTCACAAAACAATTTGAAATTGTAAAAGCCTATAACCCCCAGCAAAGTCGACATGTTGTCGCGCCCCTCTTTTTCCTCGTGGAGATCGAGTTTAGGACATTTGGGTTGAGGAAACTCTTTCCTTTTGGGAAAGAGGTTTGTATTTTTGGACAGTCGCTACCTAACGATTTTAACGGTGCGTTAGGGAACCTAGGGGTTCATTTACAACTACGTTGCTAACCAGAGATAGGGTAAGTGCTTGAAATTATCCCAAGGGGAAGGTGTTAGGCACCCCTCAGGATCCACGAGTGTGGTTCCCGACCAAATGTTTTTTTTGTGAATTTGTACAGTTTAACAAATAACAAGTAAAGGCTCAAGTAAGAGAGGATTTAAAGCATGCATGTGCTTGAAAATGATTATAGAACGGCTAAATTTTGAAAAGAATTATAATCTAATATTTAAAGCAAGGGATATTGTAGGTTTATAACAATATGTATCACATCAATGCAATACCCGGTATGACACTCCTCGAAGAGGGTCTACACGTGGCATTAGCGCATCGGTCATCATATCCATATTCTACCCTTTCCCACCCCGTGAAGGTGTTTAAAGCGCGTGTTGGTCACGAGCTCTATTGCGTGCTATTACCCATCCCTTCCTATCAGTCCCGGAGGAGGTTAGGACTACTATCCTAAAAGGGTAGGTACTAGGCAGACCCTCAGGTTTAAAGGGGTAAAATTCTAAGGCGACAAGCAAAGAACATGTAGGACTGCAGTTAGTGGGAAACACATAGGAGCATATAAGAGGCTCAGATTTACCTCCGCAAGTAATGCATATAATTAGCACGACTCAAACACATATAAGGGCAGTATTGTTCATTAAGATCCTAAGACATGGTATGTAGGTGAATTTAGAGGATAAACAGACATGTAGTTTTGTTATTACTTGAACCTAATCAGTTTGCCTACTGATTGAAAAAACCTGTTAGCATTAAGAAACACACACAAGAGAGAGACAAACTTCCAGTTTTAGAAATTTAATCCCCTAAGGCTTGCCTAGGCGGGGGATAATGTATCAGAATTATAGAGAAATTGTTGCAGATTGCTACCTAAACATGTTGTTCTAGGTTGTTCAGAACACACACGTATTACCAGTTGTTTTAGAGAGAACTGAGTGAGGTTGTTTATACCTTTTATATGCATCAGTAATTAGACTAAGTGTACTTGAGCGATTAGGACCCTATAACATGATATCTAATGCACAGGTAAGGCAGGATGATTTATATGCAGAATTCATAAAGAACAGGTTATCTATATGCACGGCAGTCCAGTACTAATCATGGTTTCAGAAGATGCAAGCGTGATAATTTACTTAGTGCTATCCTAGAGACAGGATTTCTGAGTGTTTATGAGGCACGGTTATGGCATTATGAGACAGGAATGCATGAAGTACAAATTATTAATATATGTATCCTAGAATAGGATTTCTAGGTGATATAATAGTAATGTAAAAGATGCTGGAAACAGTATGCATGAGACCTAGGGACATGGTATCTAATGCATGATTTTGCACACACTGGCCCTAAACATGAGTTCTATTGCGCAAAAATAGGAAATGTAAACCTAAGCATGGTTTCTACCCTTTATAGCATGCAAGTTATCCCTTTCCCTCTTTCACTATCAATCCCCAAAGTTGTTTACAAATTATTACAGGCCAAGGATTATGAATTACATAACCAAAATAGAAAATAAGAAGTTATCCTATAGGGAGCCTTAACTTAGGCCCAAATCCTCCAAACCCAATTGCCATATGGTATTTCACAGCCTTTCATAATCCGGGTGTGTCAAAGTTACCTAAGGACCTCAAGGGCTCCAGGGCAATGCTCACACCCAGACTTAGTAACCAAGAATCGAACATGTGCAGTGTGGAAGTACCAGCCTCAGTGTGTCAGAGTTCAGAGGGAGCTCGGGGGTCCCAAAGCAATGCTCACACTGAGCGGGCAGAACTTAAGAGTCTAGGAATAAAGTGAAGTGCAGGAGATAGGTTTGATAAGGTTTTGACAAAAATAGTACTGGATTGATTCAGTAAGTAAATAAGTTTTCTGAAAAAAGGCTTTGATCAGTATCTCTGTCCATCTGGAGTCTAATAGGCTGAGCTAGCCCCTCAATAAACCTCCTCACCCTGTCTCGATCTGTGGGGAGTATCATGATAGCATGTCGGGCCAAAGTGATAAACCGGGTCTCATACTGGGTAATTGTCATAGAGCCCTGTTGGAGACGCTCAAACTGCCTCCGAAGATCCTCTCTCTGAGTAACTGGAAGAAACTTCTCCAAGAACAACTCGGAGAACTGAGCCCAAGACAAAGGCGAAGATCCAACTGGCCTGGTCAAGCAAAAATCTCTCCACCAAGTCTTGGTTGTACCAGAAAGACGGAATGAAGCAAAATCGACCCCATTTGTCTCCACAATCCCCATGTTCTGAAGAACCTCATAGCAACTGTCTAAGAAATCCTGGGGGTCCTCTGATGGTGCGCCAGTAAAAGTGGTAGGAAATAATTTGGTGAATCGGTCCAATCTCCATAAAGCATCAGCGGACATAGTTGCTCCCTCAACTGCCTGTGCCACAATACCCGACTGAGCTACTCAAGCTGTCTAAGGTGCTGGAGTCTGGAACTGTGAAGCTAACTGCTCTGGTGTGCGGGTAGCAGGAGTCTGGGCCCCTCCCCCAGCCTGAGAGACGGCTGGTGTTGTAGGAAGTAGACCGGCCTGAGCCACGCTCTCCATAAAACCCACTAAGCGGACCAGATCGTCTTGAAGTACCGGGGTGGCAATGAACCCCTATGGGACCTGAGCTGGTCCGAACGGAACCACCTGAGAAGAAACCTCACCGGCAAAATCTACCTGTAGGTCCTCTACTGGGGCTGCTGCTCTAGGTTGAGCCCTGCCCCTGCCTCGTCCTCTAGCACGGCCTCGTCCTCATCCTCGGCCTTTCGTGGGAGCTGCAACTAAAGGATCGGGTTGCTGATCAGTAGATGAGAAAGCACGTGTTCTCTCCATCTACGAGAGAGTAGAATGGAAACTCAATTAGTATTTAGAAGTCAAATCGCACGACAGAGAAGAATAGATGTTAAGTTATTCCTAACTTTGCAACCTCTAGGGGATAAGTACAGACGTCTCCGTACCAATCCCTCAAACTCTACCAAGTTTGTCAGTGAATTGTGAGACCTAGACAACCTAGTGCTCTGATACCAACTTGTCACGACCCGAAATCCCACCGTCGGGACCGTGATGGCGTCTAACGTTGAACCCGCTAGACAAGCCAACGTTACTAGTTATTCTAACTTGTCCCTTTATTATTTAGCATTTAACAGTGATACACAAGAACAATTAGAAATCAAAGTGCGGATGAAATGAAATCTAACAACTTAAGTAAATAGTATTACAAAATCCTTAATAACAACCCCCAAAATCTGGTGTCACAATTTCACGGACTGTCTATGATTACTACAAATAAAGGTCTGAATAAACAAGGTACTACTGTCTCAAAAATACATAAAGACAAGAAAGAAGTGAGATAGGAGGTAACACCAAGGCCTGTGGACGCTTGCATAACTAACTCAATGTCGCCTGGTGGACTGAAGGAAGCCTCCTCGACCAGTATCCACTGGGTCCGGTACCGGAATCTGCACAACATAAAGAAGTGCAGGTGTAGCATCAGTACAACCGGCCCCATATACTGAGTAAGTGCCGAGCCTAACCTCGGCGAAATAGTGACGAGGCTAGGACACAGCAAATAATATCACATGTGCAGTTTAATAATATATAAAAGAAGTAACGGCAGGAGATAAGTAGTTAAGTACAAAAACGAGGAAACGTGCTGGGGAAAAAGGGATAACAAATACTGAAATGACGAAATGAGGCAACAGTTTAAATGTCAAAATAATAACGAGAATTAACAACACGAAATAAACAAGTGAAAAGAAACGGCACGGCATGTCCCCTCGTGCTAAAGTATCATAAACACGGCACGGAATTTCCCCTCGTGCATAAAACATCACAATCACGCCACGGAATGTCCCCTCGTGCATAAATATCATCAACACGGCACAGAATGTCCGCTCGTGCATAAATAAACATAAACATGGTACGGAATGTCCCCTCGTACATAAAAATCATAAACATGGCACAAAATGCCCCCTCGTGCATAAATATTATAAACCTGGCACGAAATGTCCCCTCATGCATAAATATCAACAACACGGCACGGAATGTTCCCTCGTGCATAAATATCAATCACACGGCACGGAATGTCCCCTCGTGCATAAATATCAATCACACGGCACGGAATGTCCCCTCGTGCATAAATAAACATAAACATGGAACGTAATGTCTCCTCGTGCATAACTATCAAAAATAACAGTTTGGCAAGAAAATCAACAATAAGGGACCATAAATGAAAAGGAATAATCAACAGAAATAATACCGTCCCGGCAAGGGACACAACTATAACCAATCCTACACAAGTGTATAATTTAACAAAATATCTCTTAACCGCTCAAGTACTCAACAGTGTTCACAACTAAGAGTTTCCCTCAAACTAATAACTACCAAATCGATATTAAATCCATAACACAATAAACCTCAATGAAAATCACATAATTGCTCATATTCGACTCACGGGCATGCTTGACCACAACATATAGGTAATCGTCACCTCACCTATACATTGGACATGGAATAAACACGAAGCAAATAAGACTCAACACTTATTCCCTCAAGCTAAGGTTTAGGCCAAACACTTACCTCGATGCCACGAACAAAATTCAAGCCTCAACTACCGCTTTACCTCTTGATTCCACCACCAACTAGCTCGTATCTAGACACAAGTTACTTAATTATATCAATAAATGCTAAACGAATCAATTCTAATGCATGGAAATGAGTTTTCTAAAGTTTTCCACAAAAAGTCAAAAATTGACCCCGGGCCCGCTCGGTCCAAACCCAAAATTCGGACCAAAACCCGATTACCCATTCACCCCCGAGCCCAGATACATAAATGGTTTTGGAATCCGACCTCAATTTGAGGTCTACATCCCCAAATTTCAATATTCTTAGGTTTTACCCAAAATTCCCAATTCCACCATGAAAACCCTAGATTCTAGGATGAAATCTTGTAAAAAGAAGTTAAGGAGTAAAGAAAATGAGTTAGAAATCACTTACTAATGTTTTGGAGAAGAAAGTGTGTTTGGAAAATCGCCTCTTATGTTTTTAGGGTTTTGAAAAATTAAAAATAACTTAAAATGTCGTTTAAATATACCCCCTTAGGGCCCACCGCGGACCGCACAAAAATGAGTGCGGCCGCAAAGGCCCTTTCGCGGACCGCACAAAAACGACCGCGGACCTCGCTGGCGGGTTCAGAGATCTGACTTCTCTAACCTGCAGCAGCTATGTTTTAAGCCTAAAAACATCCCGAGACCTATCTGAAACTCACTCGAGCCCTCGGAAATTAAAACTAGATGTGAACAGAACGTCGAAAACATCCCACAGACTTATTTGTGTAATCAAATCACAAAAATAACATCATAAACATCGAATTAAACCTCAAATTCAATGAAATTTCTCAAAACTTCTTTAAACATCAATATTTGCATTTTAGGTCTGAATCACATCAAATGGATTCCGTTTCTTACAAAACTTTACAGACAACACATATAAATTATATCGAACATGTACCGGGCTCCGGAACCATAATACGGACTCGATACCACAGGTTTCACATAACATTTCACTTTCAAAAACCTTTATATTTTTCAGAAAATAATTTCTTTTAAAAATTTATTTCTCGGACTTGGGACCTCGGAATTCGATTTCGGGCATACGCCCAAGTCCCATCTTTTCCTACGGGCCCTCCGGGACCGTCAAATCATGGTCCGTGTTCGTTTACCAAAAATGTTGACCAAAGTCAACTTTATTCAAATTTCAAAACAAAAATCATTATTTTCCTTTGTTTTTCACATAAAGGCTTCGCGGTTACATGCCCGGGCTACGCACGTAAATCGAGGTGAGATAGAAGGAGGCTTCCATGGCCTCGGAACACAGATTTAGCTATAAATACACGGGATAAACTTTTGGGTCATCACAATCTCCACCTCTAAAACAAACGTTCGTCCTCGAACGGACATAGAAAGGTACCTAAATTGGGAAAACGATGGGGATATCGGCTCCACATATCGGACTCGGACTCCCAGGTAGCTGCCTCAACAGGCTGACCTCTCCACTGAACACGGACCGAAGGATAACTCTTCAATCTCAGCTAACGAGCCTGCCATGCTAATATGGCTACCGTCTCCTTCTCATAAGTCAAATCCTCTAGCACAAGAGATGGATCAGAAATATACTTCCGAAGCATAGATACATGAAACACCGGATGCACGGCTGATAAACTCGGTGGTAAAGAAAGTTTGTAGGCCACCTCTCCTACCTTATCAAGAATCTCAAAGAGACCAATGTACCTAGGGCTCAACTTGCCCTTCTTTCCGAACCTCATCACGCTCTTCATGGGCGACACCCGAAGCAATACCTGGTCTCCAACCATGAATGCCAAATCACGAACTCTGCGGTCTGCATAACTCTTCTGTCTGGACTGAGTTGTACGAAGTCTATCCTGAATGATCTTCACCTTGTCCAAGGCATCCTGGACTAACTCTGAACCCAACAATCTATCCTCCCCCGGCTTGAACAACCCAACTGGCGACCGACACCGCCTACCATACAACGCCTCATAAGGAGCCATCTGAATGCTCGACTGGTGGCTGTTGCTGTAGGCAAACTCTGCTAAAGGCAAAAACTGGTCCCATGAACCTCCAAAGTTAATGACACATGCTCGCAACATATCCTCCAAGATCTGAATAGTGCGCTCGGACTGCCCGTCTTTCTGAGGATGAAACGTTGTGCTCAACTCAACCCGTGTGCCCAACTCACGCTGAAATACTCTCCAAAAATGGGAGGTGAACGGAGTACCTCAGTCAGAAATAATACACACGGGCACACCATGCAGGCGAACAATCTCCCTGATGTAGATCTTTGCCAACCTCTCCGAAGAATACGAAACAGATAGAGGAATGAAGTGTGCTGACTTGGTCAACCTATCCAAAATGACCCACACCGCATCAAACATCCTCTGAGTCCGTGGGAGTCCAACTACGAAATCCATGGTGATACGCTCCCACTTCCACTCGGGAATCTCAATCTGCTGCATCAGACCACTGGGTCTCTGGTGCTCGTACTTAACCTGCTGATAGTTCAAGCATCGAGCTACATATGCCACAATATCTTTCTTCATCCTCCGCCATCAATAATGCTACCGCAAATCCTGGTACATCTTTGCGGCGCCCGGATGAATGGAATACCGGGAACTATGGGCCTCCTACAATATCAACTCACGAACACCATCAATATCAGACACATAAATACGGTCGTGCATCATCAAGACTCCATCATCATCAACTGTAACCTGTCTAGCACCTCCGTGCCGGATCGTACTCTAAGAACACATAAATGACGATCATCATACTGCCGGTCTCGAATACAATCAAACAATGAAGAACGGGTCCCAGTATAAACCAAAACACTGCCAGTCTCTGAAACATCCAATATCATGAAACGATTGGCTAAAGCCTAAATATCTAAAGCAAGCGGTCGCTCTCTGACCGGTATATAAGCAAGACTTCCCATGCTGACTAACTTCCGGCTCAAAGCATTGGCCACCACATTGGCCTTCCCTTGATGATATAATATGGTAATGTCATAGTCTTACAACAGCTCCAACCATCTTCTCTGCCTCATATTCAACTCCTTCTGCTTGATCAGATACTGCAAACTCTTATGATCTGTGAACACCTCACAAGACACACCGTACAGATAATGCATCTAAATCGTCAGTGCATGGACAATGGCTGCTAACTCTAAATCGTGAACTGGATAGTTATTCTCATGAACCTTTAACTGACGTGAAGCATAAGCTATAACCTTTCCATCCTGCATCAACACTGCACCAAGTCCAACCCGTGAAGCATCACAATACACGGTATATGCCCCTGAACCTGTGGGCAAAACTAACATCGGTGTCGTGGTCAAGGCTGTCTTGAGCTTCTAAAAGCTCGCCTCACACTTGTCTGACCACCTGAACTAGGCACCTTTCTGAGTCAATCTGGTCATCGGGGTTGCAATAGGTGAAAAGCCCTTCACAAACCGACGATAATAACCTGCTAAGCCCAAGAAACTCCGAATCTCTGTAGCTGAGGTGGGTCTAGGCCAATCTCTGACTGCTGAAATCTTCTTGGGATCCACTTGAATACCATCTGCCGACACCACATGACCCAAAAATGCAACCGAACTCAACCAAAACTGACACTTCAAAAATTTGGCATACAACTGACTGTCCTTCAGAGTCTGGAGGATGACTGGAAGGTGTTGCTCGTGCTCCTCCCGACTGCGGGAGTAAACCAAAATATCATCAATGAAGACAATCACGAACAAATCCAAATAAGGCCTGAACACTCGGTTCATCAACTTCATAAAGGTGGCTGGGGCATTTGTCAATCCAAATGACATCACCAAGAACTCATAATGACCATAACGAGTACGAAGGCTGTCTTAGGGACATCAGATGCCCTAATCCTCAACTGATGGTAACCAGATCTCAAATCAATCTTTGAAAACACGGTGGCACCCTGAAGCTGGTCAAACAAATCATCAATCATCGGCAAAGGATACTTATTCTTAGTAGTAACCTTGTTTAATTTCCGGTAATCAATACACATTCTCATTGTGCCATCTTTATTCTTAACAAACAACACTGGCGCACCCCGAGGAGACACACTAGGCCTAATAAAGCCTTTGGCTAGCAAATCCTGTAACTGATCCTTTAACTCATTTAACTCTGGCGGGGCCATACGATATGGTGGTATAGAAACGGGTTGAGTGCCCGGAGCCAAATCAATGCAAAAGTCAAATATCCTTGTCGGGTAGCATACCCGGTAGGTCAGCAGGGAATACCTTTGGAAACTCACAAACAATGGGCACAGACACCATAGGAGAAACCACGGCACTAGAATCACGAACATAAGCCAAATAGGCCAAACAACTCTTCTCGACCATGCAACGAGCTTTCATATATGAGATAACTCTGCCGGAAGAATGACCAGGAGTCCCTCTCCACTCAAATCGGGGTACTCCCGGTAAGGCCAAGGTCACAGTCTTGGCATGACAGTCCAGAATAACATGATAGGGAGACAACCAATCTATCCCCAAAATAACATCGAAATCAACCATATCAAGGAGTAATAGGTCTACACGAGTCTCAAGACCACCAATAACCACTATGCATGAATAGTAGACTCGATCTACCACAATAGAATCACCCACTGGTGTAGCTACATATACAGGATTACTCAGGGAATCACGGGGCATAATCAGATAAGGATCAAAACCTGACCTCCACCCCGATTACCCATTCACCCCCAAGCTCGGATATATAAATGGTTTTGGAATCTGACCTTAATTTGAGGTCTAAATCCCCAAATTTCAATATTCTTAGGTTTTACCCAAAATTCCATATTCCACCATGAAAACCCTAGATCCTAAGATGAAATCTTGTAAAAAGAAGGTAAGGAGTAAAGAAAATGAGTTAAAAATCACTTACTAATGTTTTGGAGAAGATAGTGTGTTTGGAAATCGCCTTTTATGTTTTTAGGGCTTTGAAAAATGAAAAATAACTGAAAATCCCGTTTAATATACCCCTCTAAGGGCCCACCGCGGACCGCACAAATATGAGTGCGGCCACAATGGCCCTTCCGCGGACCGCACAAAAATGACCGCGGCCGCAAAGGCCCTTCCGCGGACTGCACAAAAGCGACCGCGGACCTCGCTGGCGGGTTCAGAGATCTGACTTCTCTGACCTGCAACAGCTATGTTTTAAGCTTAAAAACATCCTGGCACCTATCCGAAACTCACGCGAGCCCTCGGAACTTCAAACCAATTATGCACACAACCTTGAAACAACCTACGGACTTATTCGTGTAATCAAATCACCAAAATAACATCATAAACATCGAATTAAACCTCAAATTCAATGAAATTTCTCAAAACTTCTTTAAACATCAATTTTTGCATTTTAGGTCCGAATCACGTCAAATGGATTCCGTTTCTTACCAAACTTTACAGACAACACATATAAATCATATTGACCTGTACCGGGCTCCGAAACCATAATACATGCCCGATACCACAGGTTTCACATAACATTTCACTTTCAAAAATTTTTTAGAAAACAATTTCTTGTAAAAATTCATTTCTCAGACTTAGGACCTCGGAATTCGATTCTGAGCATACACCCAAGTCCATATTTTCCTACGGACCCTCCGGGACCGTCAAATCACGGGTCCGGGTCCGTTTACCAAAAATGTTGACCAAAGTCAACTTTATTCAAATTTCAAAACAAAATCATCATTTTCCTCCATTTTTCACATAAAGGCTTCCCGACTACACGCCCAGGATGTGCACGCAAATCGAGGTGAGATAGAAGGAGGCTTCCATGGCCTCGAAACAAAGATTTAGCTAGAAATACACGAGATGACCTTTTGGGTCATCACATTATCGCCCCATTATGCTATTCTTGATTGTCACGCTAAGAACGTGGCGATGGCTATGCCAGTTTTACCGAGATTAGAGTGGAGAGTTACCTTAGAGTATACTCCCCGCAGGGTCATTTCTTTCCTTAAGGCTCAGCAGATGGTTGAGAAGGGGTGTGATGTGTATTTGGCCTATGTAAGAGATGTTAGTGTTGATACCCCTATAGTTGAGTCAGTCCCAATAGTCAGGGATTTCCCTAATGTATTTCCAGCTAATCTTCCGGGTATGCCTCCCGATAGAGATATTGATTTCGGCATTGATTTGTTGTCGGACACTCAGCCCATTTCTGTTCCTCTCTATCATATGGCTTGTCCTGAGTTGAAGGGGTTGAAGGAGCTATTGCAAGAGTTGCTTGATAAGGGTTTCATCAGGCCCAGTGTATCACCTTGGGGTGCTCCGATATTATTTGTGAAGAAAAAGGATGGTTCTATGCGTATGTGTATTGATTATCGGCAGCTAAACAAGGTTACAGTGAAGAACAAGTATCCTTTGCTTCGCATTGATGATTTATTTGACCAGTTATAGGGTGTTAGGGTATTCTCCTAGATTGACTTGAGTTCTGGCTTTCATCAGTTGAAGATTCGGGAGCCGGACATCCCGAAAACTGCCTTCAGGACCAGATATAGTCATTATGAGTTTTTTGTCATGTCATTTGGGCTGACCAATGCCCCAACAGCCTTTATGCATTTGATGCATAGTGTCTTCCGGCCTTATCTTGATTCCTTTGTCATTGTATTTATTGATGACATCCTGGTATATTCCCGGTCTCGGGAGGATCATGAGAAGCACTTGAGGAACGTGCTTCAGACTTTGAGGGAGAAAACATTGTATGCAAAAAATTTTAAGTGTGAATTCTGGCTTGATTTAGGGGCATTCTTAGGCCCACGTAGTGTCTTGTGATGGGATCAAGGTGGATCCGAAGAAGGTGGAGGCAGTGTAGAGTTGGCCTAGACCGTCATCAGCTATTGAGATCCGCAGTTTCCTTGGTTTGGCAGGGTACTATCGTCGCTTTGTAGAGGGATTTTCATCTATTGCAGCACTTAGGACCACACTAATCCAGAAGGGTGCTCCGTTCAGGTGGACTGAGGAGTGTGAGGACAGCTTTTAAAAGCTCAAGGCAGCCTTGACTACAGCTCCAGCGTTGGTATTACCTACAGGTTCAGGGTCCTATACAGTCTATTGTGTGCCTCGAGGATTTTCCTTGGAGCAGTATTGATGCAGGACGGCAGAGTGATTGCCTACGCGTCCATACAGTTGAAGGTGCATGAGAAGAACTATCTGGTTCATGACCTTGAGTTGGCAGCTATTGTTCATGCCCTAAAGATCTTGTGTCATTATTTGTATGGTGTTCCCTGTGAGATTACACGGATCACCGGAGTTTACAGCACTTGTTCAGGCAGAAGGACCTTAATTTGTGTCAGTGGAGGTGGTTATAGCTACTCAAGGACTATGACATCACTATATTATACCACCCGAGGAAGGCCAATGTGGTGGCCGATGCCTTGAGTCGCCGGGCGGAGTGTTTGGCATATCTTCCGGCGATTGAGAGGCCCTTAGTCTTGGATGTTCAGGCCTTATCTAGTCAGGTCGTGAGATTGGACATTTCAAATCCTTGCCGGATATTAGCTTGTGTGTTTGCTCCGTCTTCTCTTTATGAACACATCAGAGAGCGCCAGTATGACGATCCCCACCTTCTGGTTCTTCAGGACATGGTTCGGTGAGGTGACGCCAGAGATATGACTATAGGAGATGATGGCGTGATGAGGATGCAGGGTCAGATCTATGTACCCAATGTGGATGGGCTTCGGGAGCTGATTCTTGAGGAGGCCCATACCTCGCGGTACTCCATTCATCCGGGTGCCGCGAAGATGTACCAAGACCTAAGACAACATTATTGGTGGAGAAGGATGAAAAAGGATATAATTGGGTTTGTGGCCAAGTGTCTCAATTGTCAGCAAGTTAAATATGAGTATCAGAGGCCGAGAGGATTGCTTCAGCAGATTGAGCTTCCATGGTGGAAGTGGGAGCGGATCACCATGGACTTTGTGGTTGGACTTCCTCGGACAATGAGAAGGTTCGATGCTATTTGGGTGATCGTGGATCGGCTGACCAAGTCAGCCCATTTCATTCCAGTGTTGACTACATACTCCTTAAAGAGGTTAGCAGAGATTTATATCAGGGAGATTGTCCGCCTTCACGGTATTCCAATATCTATCATTTCAGAATGAGGCACACAATTCACATCATAATTTTGGAGATCCGTTCAGCAGGATTTGGGCACCATGGTGGAGTTGAGCACTGCTTTCACTCTCAGACGGGCGGGCAATCTGAGCGCACGATTCAGATTCTCGAGGATATGCTATGTGCTTGTGTGATGGAGTTCGTAGGGTCATGGGACCAAAACTTGCCACTTGTAGAGTTTGCTTATAATAACAGTTACCAGTCCAACATTCAGATGGCACCGTATGAGGCTTTGTACGATAGACGGTGTCGGTCCCCTGTGGAATGGTTTGAGCCGGGCGAGGCCCGATTGTCGGGTACAGATTTGGTCCAGGATGCCTTAGATAAGGTGAAGGTAATTCAAGAGAGGCTTCGCACAGCTCAGTCCAGGCAAAAGAGTTATGCGGACTGGAAAGTTCGTGATTTGGCATTTATGACTGGTGATCAGGTTTTGCTTCGGGTATCGCCTATGAAGGGGGTCGTGAGGTTCGGGAAGAAGGGTAAGCTGAGTCTGAGGTTCATTGGCCATTTTGAGATATTTTGGGGCATTGGGGAGGTTTCTTATGAGCTTTCCTTGCCTCCCAACCTAGCAGGAGTTCATCTGGTATTCCACGTCTTTATGCTCCGGAAGTATCACGGTGATCCGGCTCATGTATTGGATTTCAGTACAGTCTAGTTGGCAAGGATATATCCTATGTTGAGGAGCCAGTAGCCATTGTGAATTGGCAGTAGAGGGGTCAGCCAGTCGAGAAGGCGACTTGGAAGACCGAACAGGATATGCGCAACCAGTACCCTCATCTTTTCACATCTTCAGGTATGTCTTCGGACTCGTTCGAGGACGAACAGTTTTCTTAAGAGGGGGAGAATGTAACGACTCGGCCGCTCTTTTTGAGAGTTTGAGCCCCAAACCCCTAATAACTTCTTTTCCCACGTTTGTTTCTGCTTTTGGGACTTACCGGAGTGATTAGTTATGGAATCCAGAGAGTTTTGGGACACATAGTCCCTAAATATGAGTTTAAGCCTTAGAAATTGGACCATAGTCGGAATTGTGTTAAGACAAATCCGGAATAGAATTTCGTCGACTCCGTTAGCTCAGTTGAGTAATTTTAGGGTTAGGAGCGCGTCTGGAATGTGTTTCCGAGGTCTGTAATAGACTTAGGCTTGAATTGGCGAAAGTTAGATTTTCGACGATTTCAGCCGATAGGTGAAAATTTGATATCGGGCTCGAAATGGAATTCCAATAGTGGTTGTAGGTTCGTAGTGTCATTTTTGATCTGTGTGTCAAATTTGAGGTCATTCATAATAGGTTTGACGTGTTTCGACATCGTTTGTGGATTTCGGAAAAATGCTAAGTTCTTATGCTTAAATTCATGTTTAATTCATGTTTTTGGTGTTATGTGATGTGGTTTGAAGTCTCGACTAAGTTAGAATGATGTTATATGACTGGTTGGTAGGTTTGGTTGAGGTACGGGGGGCCTCGGATGTGTTTCGTATGCTCAACGGGAAGGATTTTAGACTTAAGCAAAATCTGAAGTTTGATAGTTCTGGTGTTTCGCACCTGTGGAAGGGGGAGCTGTAGGTGCAGACACGCAGGTGCGGTAAGGCGTGTGCAGATGCGGGAAATGGACAAGTCGGTTGGGCTCGCAGATGCGGCTGGGTTTCCGTAGATGCGGCCGAGTTGTCGCAGTTGCGAAACCAGGCCTTTAAGTGATTTTTCGCACCTGCGATGCCTTTTCCGCAGGTGCGGCCCCATTAACCGCATAAGCGAAAATCTCTAGTCAGCAATAGACAAGTCGAGGGTTTGAATTTCATAACTTCTAAAATTGATTTAGATCACGGGAATAGGCGATTCTGTGAGAATTTTGAAGAGGAGATCAGTAGGTAACGATTCCTAATCCTATTTCAATTGTATTTCATCAATCTATAGTAAGTTCTTCAATCTAATCAAGTAATTTGAGTGGGAAAATAGGAAAATGGGAGAAACGTTCCCCAAATGAAAATCCAAAAATTTAATGGGATCTTGACGTCGGATTTTGATGTTTTTTTGTTCAAGTGTGTTCTGAGTGAATGGGTGTTCTAAATTGGTAACTTTTACTTGATTCTGAGACGTGTTTGGGGCAATTTTCCTAATTTCGTGTATTAGCTTCTAATTAATTTGTTATATTAACTACTTGAAGTTATATTTACATTATGCAATTGAATTGAATGGATTTGGGCCATTTGGAGTCGGATACCCGTGACAAGAACGTGATTTCGAGTTGATTTGAGCGGTCGAGGTAAGTGGCTTGCCTAACTCTGGGTTGGGGACATCCCCTAAGGTTGTTTTGACATTTATTGTTATGTGGGCGCCGCGTACGTGAGGTGACGAGTATGTACACAGGCTATTATTTCAAAAGTCCCATTTTTCCTTCGAAAATTTATAAATTGTCTTTCTCCTATTACATTGCGTTAATGTGTTAAATTGTTTAACTTAGATTATGAAAGTATGCTTACCTGTTTAATATTAAATTACCTATCTGACACTCTGCGCACCATGTTTAGTTAGCTTATTGTTTTTCCCTACATGCGATTTGATGAACGATTTAAATTGATGCCTTATTTGTCAATTATTTTGCATCATATATTTAAATTGGGACTACAGACGTATTCCAGGAGATCCCCCTGTAATGCATATTTAAATTAGGACTACAGACGTATTTCGGGAGATCCCCCTGTACTGCATATTTAAATTGAGACTACGGACGTATTTCGGGAGATCCCCATGTACTGCATAATCATTTGGAACTACGGGGCGGTATCCCGGGAGATTCCACCTTGTGATACATTGTGCTGAGACGAGGGCTCTCTTTGCGGTTATATTTTAAATTGTTTCCTTTAACTGTTTACTGTAGAAACTACTTATCTTTCGTACTCTTTTAAATTGATTATATAGAAATCCAGTAGAGCCTTAACCTGACCTCGTCACTACTTGACTGGGTTAGGCTTGGCACTTACAGGATGTCAAATGTGGTGTACTCATGCCCTTTCCTGCACATATTTTTCGTGTGCAGATCCAGGTACGAGTTATCAGTCGCGTGGCTAGTTGTTGCAGCTGTTACCAGGATACCGCAAGGTATTTCTGTCGTGTCCGCAGAATCCTCTGAGTCACCTTTTATTCTATCTTGTAGAGACTTTTCCTATGCATTCCCAGTTTGTTTAGAGTTACAGTAGTGTATAAGCTTGTGACTATATTATGACAATCCGGGTCTTTGGGAATTTTATAGTGTACATGTCGAGAGGCATCGTTATGACTATTTGAATTTTTGTCTTTTATTTCTTTATTTATCGTATTTTTAATTATGTTTTGTCCGCAAATTAGGCTTACCTAGTCATAGAGACTAGGTGCCGTCACGATATCTTTCAGAGGGTAAATTGGGTTGTGACATTAGCCAACTCATAGCTCTAGAATATCGTCTCTCATGGAATTCATCTCTAATATTCGCCAATTTTTTTCTTTTAATTTCTTAGTTTATTACTCTAGATTAGTTTTAGTTAAATATTCACACTTTAAGATTTTCTTGACTAGATTAACTGTCTTAGTTTATTTAGTAAATAGTTGATCACAAGTCCCTATGGGTACGATATTTGGACTTATAATCTTGTATTACTTGTCGACAACGTATACTTGCGTGTGCGTTTGGGAGTAACTTCCTTAAGGGAAAGAAATTGTTTAATCCTTAAATATACTCCAATGTACTTTTGGTTATTTGATTTTGTTAGTAGTGAGCAATTTTTGTTACCGCCAAATATTTGGTGAAGGTATTTTTTTATTTTTTATTTTTTTATAATTTTTGTTATTTTGTTCTATACATGATGTTTGATGTTTGATATCATTCTTGAGGTGCAGTTTTTGTTGTTTTGTTAATCTATTTCTAATGTTTGGCGTAGTTTTTGGTGTTGTAGTTTTTGGACTAGTTTGGTGTTTATGGCTAAATATATATTTTCACCCTTTAATCTAATATCAAATTTTGTTAAATATTTGACACAAAAAATGCTCATTTTTGATAAATTTAAATGACTAAGACTATTCAAGTGTGTGTGTGTGTATATATATATTGGTAATTAAACCTTTTGCATTAATCACCAACGTAACATTTACAAATCTGAGTAGACCATCTCAGGCTAGTCTACAAGATAAAAGAAAGTATCCAAAAGAAAAAGACAGTCTACATTCTATGCCGCACTAATATTTACAATTCCTAAGCAACATATGCGTATATCCTTCAGCTCTGACGTTGCATATGCAATCCACGCTCCTAGATAGGACCTCCCATGCAGTAGTTTGCTTCTCAAATATCTGAGAATTTCCTACAATCTAAAGTGCATGAATATACTTAGCGTAGACTATCTTAAGCACTCTTGATAGCTGAGATCTGCTCTTAGTTTCACAACTATCCATTGATGATTTGCTGCCCATGAGTCTATGTGGGGACTGAATTTGCAGCCAGTGCATGAGCATGTTCCATAGGCATTTACCATATTCACATTCAACAAATAAATGATCTCGCGCCTCTGGTTTTTGATGGCATAAACAACACGTGTCTTCTATCTGCATTCCTTATTTCTTCAACCTATCATCTGTTAACATTCTCTATTGCACCTGGAACCACATGGTGAAGATGGCTTTCGGTGTTTCCTGGTTTTGATACATCAATCCTTTCCACAGAACTTTTGGTAATACTCCTATTAGTTGCAGGTACACTTGCTTTATGGTTGTGCCTTGTGACAAGTTGCTAAAAAGGTGTAATATGTTCCTTGACTCAAATATCTTTCTAACCATCCAACAAGCTTGCTTTGGTACTCATATATTCATAAACTCTTACTCTTTGATATAGTAGCTATGGATCCATCTAATCCATAACTTGTCCTTCTTGTTAGTCAACTCCCAGCAGGTCTTAGTGATAGCAGCTTTGTTCCACATAGCCAAGTTAATCAAGTTCAATCCTCCAGTAGCTCTTGGAGAACTCATCCTATCCCATGCCACCAAAGACTTTTTGGTTAATGTATTAACCCCATACTATATATAGCTTCTACAGTGTGCTTCATTTGCTTTGATGATTTTAGAAGGTATAATAAAGATTTAAGCCCAATAGGCTTGGATGCCTAAGATTAGTGTTTGAACTAGTTGTATTCTGCTCGCATAAGACAACTTCTTTGTTGTCCATGAAGAAATTCTGCTCACAATTTTGTCAATAAGTGGTTTCCATTGCAGTATTGATAGATTCTTAGTATCAAGGGGTATGCCCAAATATTTGAAAGGTAACACTCCTTGACTGTGCCCTAGAGCTTGTTGGATCTCTTGCTTCAGTTCATTGCTTACTCGTCCATAATATATTGAGCTTTTGGCTAGATTTGCTTTAAGCTCGGAAGCTTCTGAAAAGGTGTTGAACTTCTAATGCAATAGGACAACAGAAGTATCCCCTCTTGTTAAAAGGAAAAGATCATCAGTAAAGCTCAAATGAGTAAGGTCCAATCTAGAACACATAAGATGACAGTGAAAAAATTTCTCATGCTTGAGTGTCTTCATGTTCCTACTCAGATACTCCATTGCTATGGCAAAAATAAATGGAGTCGTAGGTTCTCCTTGCCTAAGCCCTCTAGCTGCATCAGATGGCTTAGTTGTCTCCCCATTGATGAGAATGGTATAGTTCACTGTTTACACACACTCTATGATCCAGTTGGTAAATTGAAGTGGAAATCCTAGACATTCTAATACTTGATGCAAGTACCTCCAATAAACTATATCATAGGCTTTCTGAATGTCCATTTTGATGAGGCATCTTGGAGAAATAGTCTTCCTTGGGTAAGCCTTGACTAACTCATGGGTCAGTAGAACATTATATGTTACTTTCCTGCCAGGAATGAAGCCAGCTTGTGTGTCTGACACGACTGAAGCAATAACTTTTTGCAGTCTGTTTGCAAGAATTTTAGCAATTAATTTGTATAGAACAGTGCAACAAGGTATAAGTCTATACTCCTTGATACTTGTAGTATGAGGAACTTTAGGAACCATGGTGATAGTTGTGCAATTGATTGCTAAAGCTTGCTTGAATAAAAGAAATCCTTCACTGCATGACCTGATAAGTGTCTAGGTTCTTTTGAAAAATAATGCATTGTAGCTATCAACACCTGGTACTTTATCATCTCCAAATGCACACAATGCTTCAAATATTTCTTGATCAGTGACCTCAACACAAAGCCTCACATGTCGAGAGTGTGTGAGGACATGTCCCAGTTTGTTATCTCCTTGTTGACTGCAGGCAAGTGATATGGTCTTGATTCCATAAGGATTTATAGAAGGCAATTATTTCTTGTTGGATCTGCTTCTGGTTAGTGAGTCTATCTCCAAAGGCATTAGTAAGTTCTGCAATTACCTTTTTAAGGCTTCTCTCCTTCATGACAAGTGAGAAGTATTTGTTATTAGAATCACCAAGCTTTATCCACTTAGCTCTGGATTTATGCTGGAGGATGCTTTCCTCCATTAGTGACCATCTTTCCAGCTCTTCAAGTGATTTTTCTCCTCTAATGCAACTGCATCAGTGTAGCCATTGTTCAACTGCTCTTGCGTATCCAGAAGCATGTATCTAAGATGTTTTATCCTAGTTGTTATTCCTTTTAACTCATTGTTATTGAGTTGCTTCAATTCAAACCTAAGAGCCTTCAGCTTGTACCATCTCTTCAAGTGATCTTTTCTCCTCTAATGCAACTGCATCAGTGTAGCCATTGTTCAACTGCTCTTGAGTATCCAGAAGCATGTATCTAAGATGTTTTATCCTAGTTGTTATTCCTATGAACTCCTTGTTATTGAGTTGCTTCAATTCAAACCTAAGAGCCTTCAGCTTGTACCAGATATCTTTCATGGTGCCTGAATGGATTTGGGTCTGCCAAACTCCATCAACCACTGATAAGAAGTCTTCATGATCAGCCCAAACATTAAAAAACTTAAATGGGATCTTTCCATTAGGTTCAGCTCTCCTTATAGTGATCATCATGGGAGCATGATCTCAGATAAAAGGCATTTTTTAGTCCACCTCCATATGTCCAAAAGTATTCATCCATTCATCATTTCCAATAGCTCTATCAATCCTACTGAAAACTCTATCTACACCTTGTTGTTTATTAGATCATGTATAGTATTACCCCTTCCAAGGTAATTCACATAAGTTCAAGCATTGCATACAGTCTGTGAAGTCTTGAATCTCATTACTAGTTACTGGGTTCCCATATAATCTGTCTTGAATATTTAACACTGAGTTAAAATCTCCCTGAATGAGCCAAGGCTTAGTGATCTGTGTTGCAATGTTTTGCAATTGCACCCATAAAGGGTTTCTTGGCTCAATTGTGTTAAACCCATAAATGACTGTCATGAGACAGTTAAGTTGATTCTTCGTACCTCTGACATCACAAAGAATAGCTTGAGTAGACTGGTTTATTACTGATATATCATAGTAGGAAGGATCCTAGAATATCTAGACTCTTCCATTAGCAGCATGTTCATAGCTAAATCTTGCTTGCCAACATGGCACTACCCTATTAACAATGCCTTTTGCCTTATTTTATTCGTACAACTTGCAAATGGTATTGACATCAAGTAGGTTTAGACGTACCACCTGTATATGGTATTGACAAATTAGCCATCACTGCTACATTTGCTTGTTGACTAGATCTATGCTTACCAAGTGACATCATTGCTTGTGCATAGTTATGAGGTATACCATTTATTTCAGCTGCTTTCTTCCCTTTGTCAAGAGATTGTTGCTGGCCTTCTTCAATTATTGGTTCTACTTCTCTGCTCTCATCAGCACAACAGTAAGCCCTTGTTCATTCAATATCACTATCTGCCCCTAATTAGCTTTATGTGTAGGAGCTAACATAACCCTATACTCTTCCACACTTGCTTCACAGGCTGAGGCCTATTTCTTTTAGGTTGTTGCACTTGCTTAACCTCCTCTTTGCGAGCCCTTGTACAATCATGACCAATTTTTAAGCATTTTCCACAGAATTCAGGTTTCCAATCATATTCCACTGTCTGATCAAACAACCTGCCTAAGTCATCCATAATAGGGACCTTGCCAAGAAAAGGTTTAGGGAGATTCACCTCAATGAGAATTCTGGCATAAGAGATTCTAGTTTGTTAGGTAGCGGACTCATCTGCAAACAGTGAAATCCCTATTGGGCTTGCTATTTTACTCAATGAGCTACCTACCCAGCAGTTCATGGGAAATTTGGGAAATCCAACCCAAAGAGGAATCTCAGTTAAAAATTCAACATCAAAATCAAACTGTGGACTCCATCGTTTCATTATCATAGGCCTATCGTTGACTATGTAAGGACCCTCACACAGAATTTTCTTCATGTCAACCATGGATTGAAACCTAGCAATATAATAACCATCATCATAAGAATAGAGCTCTGGCATAGTGACCGTATTCCACATCTGGTTTATATACTGATGCATGTAATTATACCCAAGCTTTTCCCCAATTACATAAATGATTAAGGCACATTTCCATTTTAAATTTCAACTTCTAGATCTGATTTCTCAAGCTTGGCAACAAGGTTACCTTCTACTACTTCAGGAGTAATGTAGTGCAAAGGCATACCATTAGCAGCTGATTGATTACCATTAAGGACCCTAGCCTAAGTTGGTTCTCTAGTAATTTCCGGCAATGGAACAATAGTGTGTGCTGATGGTTGCTTCTCAGCTTCCTTATTCTTCCCTATTATAGTATCAGCAGATTTTGGAGCTTGATTTTCAACTTCCAGTTCCTTACGCAATGGAACTGTAACACCCCAAATGGAAGAAATGTTACACTATCTCTCAAGTTCACTTGCATAGGAATAGGGCTTTGGTTTGCTCGTTTATGTTGTTGACTTACAGATGTAGAGTCTTCGACATAAGGGATCTGAGTAAGAATTCCACCTCCTACTTGAGTTTTGGAAGTTCCATAGATTGACTCCATGACTGCAGATGAGGTACTTCCAATGTTTTTGAACTTAGGGATTTTCTCATCTACCTTGATCTCTTGCTTTTTAGGATGACTGCGTGACTTCTTTCCTGCCATTGACGAGGTCGGCGCACGTTAGCTTAAACTGCGCCAAGAGAGCGAGGAAGAAGACTTAGTATGATATTTATTCAATAGTATATTTTAGAGGCTATTTTAAGTCTAACTCAAAATATAAGTGATGAATACAATGAACTAAAGTGGTTGTCCATTTAATTCTTACATAACGTAAATGAATAACTTGTATACATATGTGAATATATAACTTTATTCTTTGTTTTTGATAACGAGCCTATGTAACTATAAATAGAGCACTTTTGATTCATTGATTACACACTTGAAACAAGATGGAAGTTCTCTCTTTTTCTCTATATCGATGGTCTATTTTATGTTTCATATTGGCACGTTGAGCTTCTCTATATCTATGGTCTATTTTATGTTTCATATTGGCACGTTGAGCTTAATATCTTAACATAACCATTTTTGTTATTTTTAAAACCCCATCTTCTGTGCCCCACCCTAACCCATGAACAAATATGGAACGCCAATCAGCAGCCATGAACACGGGACATGTGGTGGCCCAAACGATTAAACCAAATCCTTCCGTTCACTCCTTTTCCTTTGCGTTAATTCCAAATTCTGCCTGAAAGAATTACCAAAAATCAGCAAATTATAGTGGGAAAGAAAGAGTTAAATTCTACTACACATTTTCATGATTATTCTCAGCAGAGAAATAGGAAATATTTAACCATCTTTGCCACTGTTTTGGAGCTTCTGCTAATGATATCTGATTAGAGGTACTATTATATTCTTTCCTTCCTTGTTCCTATATTTATCATTTTTTACTACTAAAAAATTGGACTTGGACTCCGTATGTTAGTGATTTTTCATACCGTGTCAAACTCAAAGCACTAGGTTCGATGAACCACTGGTCTGACTATTTGATATTACTAATTTTCAGCACTAATGATGAAAACCAACAAAAAGAATCTGATATTGATTTGATAGAACTAAAGTAATGAAATTGTATTTTGGGGCCTTACCTTAACAAGTGAATTGCTGATTCCTTTTTGTTTGGTGAATTGGTATTGTGCATCGAATGTTACATTTCTGTTTAACAATAACCTAATTGCTAGTTATGATATTTTCTTGATTTGAATCTTTTCATTTCAGGAATGGAAATTATATCTTGCCATTCTACATCATTTTATTACGATGTAAACGTTAGAGGGAAAGCAACGGGTAAATGCCTAGGTTCAAATCTGGCAAGTTTCCCCATATTAAAAGAGGAAAGGATGTGTTATGTTCTATTTAAGCCTACTCGGGGAGTGCTCGGGTATTCTGGTGCAGATCAGTTTAGCAGAAGTTGTTGCCCTATCAATGCATTCAAGGAATTTGAGAATTTTGATTCAAGTGCCTTGGGTAAAAGTTATAACTCTTATGTAGTTGATGGAAAAGAGGGTAAGCTAGACGTGACTGGTGCTGGCAATTCAGTACCCAAGGTTATCATTCCTGGTTTCCCAGATGAAGATAATAAAGGTGATTTTGGTGCTCCCATTAGCAGTTGGTTTTGGGAATGGAAGCCAAAATTGAATGTTCATTATGAGAAATCAGGTTGCGAAAATGTTAATTCTCCGCCAGTGCTTTTTCTTCCTGGTTTTGGTGTTGGTTCCTTTCACTATGAGAAACAGCTAAAGGATCTAGGCCGTGATCACAGAATATGGGCAATAGATTTTCTCGGCCAGGGGAAGTCATTACCATGTGAAGATCTGACCTCGACATCCAAGGAACAACTTGACAATGATGTGTGGGGCTTTGGAGATGAAGCAAAACCCTGGGCAAAAGAACTTGTCTACTCTATCGACTTATGGAAGGAGCAAGTGCACTACTTTATTGAAGAGGTAGTACTTTGTGTCTTTATATTTTTCACTTTTTGCGATGTTTTTAAAGAGTTTAGAATTAAAATTTGTTAGCATGGATTTGTTTCTTTAATATTTAAATTTGGTGCACTTCTCCAATAATTATTTGTTTCAAATTCAGCGAGTTTCCCCAGCTCTTAACCGACCAAGAAAAGAAAATCCCAGCTCTTAAACGCTGATCATGTGTCACATTGTGTCTTCTTCCTGATGAAATAACCTTTTTGATGTAAATGAAAAGTAGAGAATCTCATTTATCTTTTCTTTGACTTGTATTAATACTAATTCAGACAAGCAAGAAATGAATTATCATAAAAAATTTGGGTTATGGACTGAAAGGCAGGAAGAAGTTATACGCTTGCTGGCATGGTGATGACCAGATTTTTTGCGGTTAGAAAATGATTGAACCGAGAATGATTTTAGTCTGAGGATTCCTTCAGGTGCATCCTCTGTACTTCATGAGCTAGCATCAAGAAGCTATTTCTGGTTCTTTTTTATGTTTGTAAAAGTAACATCATCGGTTTATGAAGTAACTTCAACTTGAGCTACCAAATGTTACCAACACACCTTTTATTACCTCGGGATGATTTGATGTGGATGTGAAAAGATAATAAAGGCTTTAGTTGATCCCAGCCTATCAGTAGGAATTTCTCGTTTGTGTCAAGTATCCTGGTTTGATTGCTTGCTATAATGTAAACTACCTGTAAGCAGATGTGACGATTGCAGCCAGGCTATTAAACATTTTATTGGTCTGTTTGCTCATGTTGCTATTCTACTGTCTTGTATATTTGCCTGGGGTAGAGTTTCTTGCTATTCTATTACTCTGCTGCAGTCATATATGTTTTGCTGGTGCTCTTTACTGCTTTCGATTTATTTTGTGATAATAGGAAAATAGACTTTTATAGAGGTTTCGTCTTATTTTGGCTAAATATAATTGTTTGGAAAAATATCTTTTTCTGACAAAGTCTTCTAGTTGGTTGGTTTAACTTTATTTATATCAGTTATAGCTCATGAGGAATACATAAACTCGATCAGATGTTATGGTGCAGGTTATTAAAGAGCCAGTTTACATTGTGGGGAATTCTCTTGGTGGGTATGTTGCCATTTACTTCGCAGCACGTTATCCCCATTTGGTTAAAGGTGTAACTTTGCTGAACGCAACACCATTTTGGGGATTTTTTCCGAATCCTATTAAATCCCCAAGATTATATAGAGTATTTCCTTGGACTGGTAGCTTTCCTCTTCCCACCTCTGTCAGAATGCTCACAGAATTTGTGTAAGTTATAGGATTCTTTTAAGAATGTATTATGCAGTTCCCTCAGGCCTGGAAACTTGTCTCCTGAAGTAGAGAGTCTTTTTAAGTCAGGTTAACTAGTTTTCTTGAATTCAGTTAAGACCTACGGAAACCAACTAATATTTACATTTTGTAACTTACATGAAACAAAATGCATGGTGTCATTGGATATTTGGTTAACATAATGTGAGTTATTTTCTTGAGGTCTTCAGGATTGTTTTACGGCTTGTCTTAACATAAACAAAAGTTTGCCTTCTGTTGTACCCTAAATGTATGAATCTGCTTTATTATGCTTTCAGATGGAAAAAAATTAGTGGTCCTGAATTTATTGCTAAGGTACTGAAACAAGTTTATGCTGATCACACCACTAAGTTTGATAAAGTTTTCACTCGGATTCTTGAGACGGCAAAACATCCTGCAGCAGCGGCAGCCTTTGCCTCAATAATGTTTGCTCCTCGAGGACAAGTTTCTTTTGAAGAGGCTTTATCTGGGTAGGTAGAGCAACGCATTACATTGCTGCACTTGGCTTATTTATCACTAGTTTCACTAAACAAGATTACAAAGCTTCCAGTTTTTACATTTTCGTAGGTGTCAAATGAAGAATGTGCCTGTCTGTCTCATGTATGGGAAAGAAGATCCATGGGTGAAGCCTATTTGGGGTTTACAGGTGAAACGGCAATTACCTGAAGCTCCATATTATGAGATTAGTCCTGCCGGTCATTGTCCCCATGATGAAGCTCCGGAGGTATGTCACAGACACTCAAATCTGTTAATTTCTCCTGCCTTCATGAAAGAGCCTTGTCGTAGACCCACAAAATCTGTAAATTTGTCGTCTTCCTGAAAGAGCCTTGTCCCAGACCCTTCAGTCATCCTACATTATGCTTTATGTTCGTTGACTGGTGTATGGATCATAGCCAACTAACTGTAAGAGCTTATGCATGTTCTTACTTAGTAATGCAAGGAAAAGCTTAGTAAATAAATTTTCTCATCATCTTTGGTTAACATTCTGACTCTGCTTATGAAGTCGATTTAACTGCGCTTGTACTTCTTTCAAAGATAAATAGCTTACATATTTTAGTTGGCACTGGACTGATTCTTGATTGTGACAGTTTTTTTCTGGGGGCAACATGAGATATACAAATGAGAACAATGAATAGGGTAAGTTATTACTATTAGTGTAAGTTGAGACATGTGAAGGTGATTTTACATGTACAGGTCGTGAATTTTCTGCTCCGCGGATGGGTAAAGAGCTTAGAGTCCTATGGATCAGTTGCATTGCCTCTGCTTGAAACTCCAGAAAATGTTGATTATGATATTGTCAGAGACTTGGAATTTTCTCGTGAGGGGCTAAAAAGATCAGTGCAAGTGCAGTTTTATGGGTCAATGATTCCCCATTGGAAGAGGGTTAGCACGTACCTAAAAACTCAAATTCAAAATTGAGGGGCTTACTCTCGATAAATGATCAGAAATCAAGCAATGCAGATTGTCATTTAGGTTTTAACATATTTTTTTGTATTGTAAATTGTTATATAGGTTAATATATGATATTTATTCATGTTCATTTCTTTTATTTGGCATGTGAATAATGTGCCTGGGAAATGGATAGTTGTAGTCTTAATTAGATCAAGATTGTGGTAAAGCTGTAATGACCGTCTCATTTACGGGGATATTTCTGTTCTTTTATTTTTGGTTCTGCTAGTAAGGACGAATTGAAGTTTTCTATGTATTGAATACTGCTTACCAAAATGTAGCAAATTATAGCTCTTCCGATTAAGACATATTAACCTCCAAAACCAAAATTAATAAAATCATATTTTTTTATTAAAGCACAGCCCTTATTTATACAGAAGATGAAAGGGTTATTAAAAGCAACTTTGAAATGCCAAACAAATCATTACTAACAATTACTAGTACTATACCTTAACCTTGAGCTACTTAGAGTTGGTCATTAAATCATCACTACTCCATCCGGTCCACAATAACTGATTTTTTGTGGTCCAAAATAAGTGATTTTTCAAATTTCACAATGAATTAATTATTTTTTTCCTACATTACCCTTGGAGTAAATAGTGTTGGAGTATGTGTTAGGATTATGTGAAGAGATTGTAAAAGTTAATATGGTCAATTTCATTGCTAATTAATATTAAAATGAGAAATTTTTAATGTGTGAAAATAACCAAAAAAATCACTTATTTTAAACCGGAGGGAGTATCTATTTTGCTCCATTGAATTTGTATCATTCTAATTTCAATAGATTGAGGTTTTCTAATATCAAAACATTTCGTTTGGTTTGAATACGACTTATGCCGGGATAAGTTATACTGGTATAACTTATACTGGGATAAGTTATGTTGGGATTATTTTTTATCCATTGTTCGGTATGTTGTATTAAATATGACAATGACATAATTTGTAAGAAGAATGTATAAGTTATACCGGTGCTAATTACTCCACCCTCTATAAGGTATAAGTTATCCCGGTGTTAATTTAATCCTGGGATAACTTATACCTGGTTTGCTAACCAAACGAAGGATTAAAGTGGTATTAAATTATTATATCAGCATTATACCTTCTAATATCTCATACCAAACGACCCCTAATTGTCCAAAAAAATAGTATTATTTACATTTTCTATTGACACAAGGATCTCGAGATTCTTGCAACAATTACTCATGAATCAAGTGGTAGTTAGCTACAAATCAGGGACCATTAGTTATCAGCTAATTGTTGAACCAGCCAGTCCAATATAAACTCCCTCACCAACGACTTGGTTCATTTGACTGCATCCTCACAAGCTCTGTTGCTTACTTTTGGTTCTTAGCTAGTTTAGCTATTTTTGCTACTTGTATCTACAGCTCTCGGCTTTGCTTATTGTTGCTCCGCGTTTGACATTTGTTGTGTAGTCAATTTAGAGAACTTTTGTAACACTCTTATTGTTATAGTGAAGCTTTTTCGATCTTTGTGATCCCATGTTTTTTGCCTTCGATTTGAAGGGTTTTTCACGTTAAATTTTATATTTTTTATCTTCTTTATTTTCGGGTTCGTCTCTTCCTCGATATAACAGTGGTATCAGAGCCTTGGTTATTTATTCGAGGTTTTATGGAATACAGGCGAATATGAGCAAGATTGGGATTTCGAGCACCAGCAAGCATGTGGATATATATGACAGTGGGTTGAAGATAATGTTCGCAACCAAATTGTGAATGAGACACATGTGAGATCATTGTGGGAAAAGCTAGAGACTCTTTATGCTTCAAAAACTGGCAACAACAAGTTGTTCCAGCTAAATCAATTGATGACCTTTAAAAACAAGGACGACAGCCATATCTTTGATCACATAAATGATTTTCAGTGCGTCCTTGATTAGCTGTCTGGAATGGGAGTTAATATTGATGATGAGATACAAAGTTTTAACTTCTTAATACTCTACCAGACTCTTGGGAAACATTTCGTGTTTCTTCGATATATTCAGCTCCTGGTGGTAAGGTGACCATGGAATATGCCAAGAATGGTGTGTTGAACGAGGAAGTAAGGAAAAAATATCAAGGTTCGTCCTCACAAGCAGATATCTTGGTCACAGAAGACCAGGAGAGAGATAGAACAAGAGGTTCGAGGAATAGAGATAAATTCATAAGTAAGTCAAGGTCCAAATACCATAATATTACATGCAACCATTGTGGCAAGAAAGGACATATCAACAGATTTTGCCACAAGTTGAAGCAAAATATTAGAGAAGGAAAGAAAGTTGAAAATAACGAGAACAATGTTGCTCCATTGTTCGAGATGACCTTTTTTGGTCATGATGAAAATCATCAATCCTATGAGACGAGCTGGATAGTAGATTCTGAAGCTACCTCACATGTCACACGAAGAAACGATTTTTTCTCATCGTATACTCCTGTTGACTCTGGAGTATCAAAGATGGGTAATGTTAGTGAAGTTAAGGTGTTTGGTGTTGACACAATTTATTTGAAAACTAATAATGGTGTTAGTTCTTCAAAATGCCAAACATGCTCCAGACTTTCCTTTCAATTTGATCTCTACAGAAAGATTAGACGATGAAGGTTACCATAATGCCCTCTTTAATGGCCAATGGAAGCTCACCAAGGGCTCATTAGTAGTTTCTTGAGGAGTTAAGTTTTCTCATTTATATGTGACACATGACTCTATTCTTAATGACTCCATAAATCTGGTGGAAAGTAACACTTTATCAGAATTATGGCACAGAAGATTGAGTCATATGAGCGAGAGGGGAATTACATGTTTGGCTAAGAAAAGTTTTCTTTCTGGAGTGAAACAAGCAAAACTGAAAAGTTGTATCCGTTGTTTAGCTGGCGAACAGAAAATGGTTTCCTTTCATAGCCATCCTCCTTGAAGAGAGCCCGAAGTATTGGAGCTAGTACACTTTGATTTGTTGCTCCTTTTAAAGTAAGTCAAAAGGTGGTGCACTTGGGGTGTTTAAGGAATTTCAGGTCTTAGCTGAGAGACACACGAGGAAGAAATTAGAATACATTCGCACAGATAATGGTGGTGAATATTGTGGTTCCTTTGATAACTATTGCAAAGAATAAGGAATTCATCATCAGAAAACTCCGCCAAAGACACCTCAGTTGAATGGTTTGGCAGAGAGGATAAATAGAACTCTAGTTGAGACAGTTAGATGCTTGCTTTCAGGTGTAAAACTTCCAAATACATTTTGGGTGGAAGCACTTAACACTGTTTCTTATGTTATCAATTTGTCTCATGTTGTTGCTTTGGATGGTGATGTCCTAGACAAAGTTTGGTTTACCAAAGATGTTTCTTATGATCACCTGAGAGTTTTTGGGTGTAAAGCTTGTGTGCATGTTCCTAAATATGAGATATCGAAACTGGACGTCAAAATTAAGTAGTGCATCTTTATCGATTATGGTCAAGATGAGTTTGGGTATCATTTTTTTGATCCCGCTGACAATAAACTTATTAGAAGTCGTGATGCGATATTCTTAAAGACCAGACTATTGAAGATACTGACAAATCTGAGAAGATAAATTCTCAGAGTAATGAGAGCTTAGTTGATATTGATCCGATTCCTATTGTTGCGACACCTATTGCATATGAAAAAACCCAAGACAATAATGAAGATAATGATCAAGATCAAAATGATCATCATGGTATAGATTTTATTGATGCTTGAGTTGATGAAGTTGTGGTTGATCAACTACTAATTCCTGCTCAGGTAACTAATTTGAATGCTCCTTAAACCTCTCTTAGAAGATCTACAAGGGAGAAGCAAAAATCCATGCGTTATCTTCCTCATTAGTATGTACTTCTGACTGACGAGGGAGAACATGAGAATCATGATGAATCCATGCAAGATACTCATAAAAATCAGTGGATAGAAACCATGGAAGATGAGATAAAGTCACTCCAAGAGAATGGCACATATGAGTTAGTGAAATTGCCGAAAGGTAAGAGAGCTTTATCAAACAAATAGATATTCAAAATAAAGAAAGATAACCATACCTCAGCGCCTAGGTACAAGGCGAGGTTAGTTGGTAAAGGTTTCGGCCAGAAGAAAGGAGTTGACTTTGATGAAAGTTTCTCTCATGTTGTGAAGATGTCTTCTATTCGTGTGGTTCTAGGCTTAGCCGAGAGTCTATATTTAGAGGTTGAGCATAACTCTAATCCACCATAGAAGCCGAATATATTTCTTTCATAGAAGGTGCCAAGAACTATTATGGATGAAGGAGTTTATTAATGATCTTGGCTTTGAGCAACCAAGGTACTTCTTATTTTGTGATAATCAGAGTGCTATCTGTCTCACCAACCACTCCAAGTTTCATTATAAGACCAAACATATAAATAGAAAGTATCATTAGATAAGAATGGCTGAGGAAGAGAAATTATTTGAGGTTGAGAAGATACACACTGATGAAAATCCTTCGGATATGCTGACAAAAACAGTTGTTGCAGATAAGCCTGTGTTTTGTAGAGAATTGGCAGGCATGAAGCCTGTTAATAGTTCCTCTAGTTGAAGGCATATGTGGAACCTTGGATGGTGGGGAGGGAGGGAGTTTGTTGGGACCATGACCATGTTGTACAACCGAAGGCCCAATGGCCTAATCTTATTCTCTTTCGGTTTCCATTCCTATTCAGAATTGGATTCAATTTTTATTCCTATGTAGAGTTAGTTTTGGCTTTAAGAGAAAGCACCAGCCATAATCTATAAATAAGAAAACCTTTGAAAATTGTTCCAAGTTCATTGGTATAAGTCTTTGAAAGACTTCAGCACATAAAAGTGATTTTTGAGAGAGCTTTCATCAAGAGAGAAGAGAGAAGGAAAATTGTTTGTTTTGCTGCAGATATTGTTCCGGCCAGCCAAATTCAAATCATGTTTCTCGATTCGTTATCCATTGGATCGGGATTAAATTGTTACAGAGTGTTCCTAACATCATGATCTTCGATTAGAACGGTGGAGATCAGATTTGGTAGTCGATAGAATCCGATTTCGAGCCCCGATAGTGGCTCCATTTTTTTACTTCTTCTCTTTCTTCAACTGATTTGTTGTTGCTTTTGTTGCTAATGTTCTCCCCTGTTGTAAATATGTCTTCTATTCATGTGGTTCTAGGATTATCCACGAGTCTAGATTTAGAGGCTAAGCAGATAGATGTAAAGATTGTTTTGGTTCATGGTGATTTAGATGAGGAGATTTATATGGACCAACCTGAGGTTTTTGACTTTCTTGTTAGGATCGAACTAATAAGGTGTAATGCGGAAGCTAGTAAAGCAAACCTTGAATGACGATAAACCAGACAACAAAAGAGAAATCTATCAAAAGAGACACAAATATTTAACGTGGTTCCATTAATTTGACCTAAGTACGGTAAGAAAACCAGGATAATTCCTAATAATTCTCCCCTGGCCTAAATTTTCTAACAAAATAAATTTGATCCACCTTCATCACATAGCCTTCAACATGTCGCGCCTCCAAATCTCTGCCACAAAGTTTTTCTCAATGTGCGTAGCTCTCTAGTCAAATTTCTCAGACAAAAATCATAATTACCGTCAAATAGGTTGTGGCTAGAAGTAAAACCGTCAAGATGAACCTGTCTAGAACCTTGCTCCGATACTACTTGTTAGGACTGAATAAATCAGGTGTCATGCAGAAGCTAGTAAAGCAAACCTTGAACGATGATAAATCAGACAACAAAAGAGAAATTTAGGAAGAGAGACACTAACATTTAACGTGGTTAGATTAATTTGACATACATCCATGGTGGAGATGAGAAGTCCACTATATAAAAAAGATTACAAAATATCGTGAGAAAAACCTCATGAAGAGGCAGACACAAGTGGTAGGCTAACACTTGTCCCGAAATTCTCCCCCTAAAAAGACTTTCATACCCATATGGCTACATTGTGAATGCTAATTAATGGGAAGGTAGGATCCTCAATTTATAAAAGTCCAAATCTTTTTGTTCCTCCAAGAAAAGAGACTAGCCAAATATTGGAGATTTATAATTTCCTACTGTGAAAATGAAAACTCAATTATAGTAAATATGTTGCACTTTCTTTCAACAGATAGAAAAACCAAATATGATAAGAAAATCAGGACAACACCTCACACTTATTTGAAAGCTAACGATTAAGAATTTTACACCTGTTCTCTACATTATTTCTACATGGTGATGTTGGTGGAGAAGAAGTTGGTCGAGGAGATGTCGATGGAGAAGGTACAACAAGTGATAGAGACGACACTTGCACTTATTGTGGTGCTCTATCTGTGTTTGCATATTAGTTGCATTTTCCTGAACTTCCAAGACAAGTCAAAGGCCTCATGGCGTAGATAGATGGAATTTATCAACTTTCAGAACCTCTAACAAGAAGAGGACTGACATTACTTCAAACTTCCATTACTTACGAGCCTTGTGTAATATAGGTAGATCCTTGATGTTTTTGTATAGATTGGATACATCATAAGTTGTGCATTGTATCCATATACCAATAGCATTTAGATGATCTCTTGTATCAAAGGTAATTTTGTTATCTTTCAAGCTAAGGATCAGGGATCTAGGAAGGACTTTTTGTGTACTCCCTCAAATCAATGAACTCTATTGGAAAGACGAATAAATTACTTATTTGAAAAAAAAAATGTTTGTAAAAAAGAATTTGATAAGATATTGGATGAGAAACGTTAATTTCTTATGGCTGTACTTAAATAGATAATACTTTTGTTATTTAAGAGATAAATTATAGTTCATATTGGTTATACTTATTTTGTTTTTTGAGAGGAAAGATAATTATATAAACTAAAACATTAGGCGTTACAGTAGTAGATATGATCCCGGGATCATAGATGAATGATAATCCATGCATGGCATGATGATTACCTAGAGTAGCAAGATTAATACAATAATTATAGGAAATTGTTTCTACAACACCTCACCACCCTTGTCTGCCAGCATCCTGGCCAAAACAAAGGGTGGGGAAAACAACCAAAATTCTACTTTATTTAATACCGAAATGGTTTTCGCATGCTTTGCTACGGTGTGGCTACTTCCCCTCCCTGAAGATGTGATGCATTTCCACCGTTCCCATTTGTGCCAGAAGTAACCTGCATGAATGAATAATAGATTAGTAAGCATTGCATCCGTTGTTAATGAAACAGATTATCTGTGTAGCGTCAGTTTCAATCTCCAATAGAAATAGCTTCATGTTGTTTGCTATACAAAGCCCTTGGTAAGGTGCCATTAGCTCTGCGTGTATTGAGTTTTTAGTGACAATTTTTACTTGAACCCTATTAACCAGTCACCGTTCTGATTCCTTATTACCCCTCTTATGCCTCCAATGGTAGTTGCTTTGTTAAAATCACCATCTATATTTAGCTTATACCAACCAGCTTGAGGTCTAATCCAACTTATTGTTAGGTTGATTTTGCCTATCCCAATTCGATTCTCGATCCGTGAGTAAAAAATATTCTATAGATTGGTTAATGATCTTATTAAGGGATAATGGGATGGTAGTACTGTTTATGTTGTTATTGTGTAATCCGGATATTCCAAATTATAAAAGGGAATAAAGTGTTCCAGATAATATTTTTACTAGAAATTTGGAGGGTTTCCATAGTAAGAGACATGAGCCAATTTTGGCAATTTGCCTGGAACTTGCCAGTATTAATGCCAAGCTATTGCCATATAGAATGGTCTTGAGATCATGTGAGGAAAATGTGCATAAGAGATTCTGGATCTTACAACAGATTGTACACTTCTCGTCTATGTTCAATCCTATATGTGCTAGATAGCTTCTACAAGGAAGTCTATTGAGGTTATAAAGCCATAGGAAATATTTGATTTTGTTAGGGTAATGCAAGTCCCATACCCAGTTTGAGTTTGTTTGAGGAGTATTTTTACCTTCCACTAGTTCATAACAAGAATTAGTCGAAAAGATCCCATTTGCACTTCTATTCCAGGATATGGAATCCTTACTGTTTTCACTAGGGATGGATATTGAAAGGATTTTTTTAGTGATCTCGTCCGGGATAGCAAAGGTAATTTTTTCCAAGTTCCACCTATTTTCGAATCTAACATCACATATCCTGAGGGAGTCTTCCACTTTGGTTAGGGGACCTATCACATAACTTCTCAGGGTGTTTTGAGTTTGGGATCCATCTATTTTCCCACAAGTTAAGGGAGGATGAGTTGTGGATTGATGGTAACTAGGGAGTTTACCTTATTTAACACTCTTTTGTACTTGAGTTTTGGATAAAATTATATGCAAAATAGTCCCAAAGGCTTACTTGTTGTGCTTGCTGCAGGGTTTAGTCAAAAAGGATGACAAACTGTCAAAGAGCTGCTCAAAAAGGAGTGAAACCTGCGCAAGTACCAAGACCAAGCACATGCAGAGTTCAATTGACCAGTGGGGACCGCGGTCCGCACTGAAGAGATTCAGAGAGTGCTTTCCAAGGAAAATTTCATCGCGGACCGCGGTCCATTCTATGCGGACCGCGTTGGAGAGATTCAGAGGGAGGGTTTTGAAGGCCAAGACTAACGCGGACCGCAGTCTATTTTACGCGGTCCGCACAAAAGAGATTCAGATGGCATTGAGATTTAAGGCTAGAAGACCAACGCGGACCGCAGTCCTTTCTTCGCGGTCCGCACTGAAGACACCGCGGCCGCGATGTATTTTACGCGAACCGCGGTGACCAAGTTCAGAGGCCCAGTTTTCTAAGCTAAAAGTCTCACCGGCACCGCGGTCCATTTTGTGCGGTCTGTGGTGACCCACAAGGGTATTTTTGTCTAGAAAATTTGGCCAAGTATAAATAGTTTCTTTTCTTATTTTTAGGTAAGCTTTTGTACTGAGATATAGTAGGGAGCTCGTGAACGACTTTTCTTCAGCTTTTTGAGTACTTTTAGAAGGATTTCAACATTGAATCTTTCAATTTTAGTTTATAATTCAATTATATGGGTTTTTCTTTATCTATTTCTCTGATTTATTCAGTTATTATGAGTAGCTAAACTCATTAGCTAGGGTTGTGGCTCAACCCTAGTGTGGGTGTTTAATGGGTCCTTTAAATTAAGGCTTAGATGTGATTGGGTGTTTGGTATTTGGGCTGATTTGTGGTTTCCATGTTAAAATTGGTGGTTGCAAACACTAATTGGTGTTTATTTTACTTGGGTTCTTCTTGAGAAAGAGAACTCGAGTCTAGAAAATCAGTCCAACCAGGATTGGGACGAAATCAAAAGATTGATAGTCCCAATTAACGGGTTAAACCTAGAGATAGTAAAACCCTGCTTGAGCCAATATTGCTTGCATAATTTTGACACCCAATTGACCTTGAGAGAGGCAATTAGGGCAAAGCCACTCAAACTACCGAGAGGTATAGAGTGACTAATTTCGTGCATTGGTATTCCATGTCCCCGTTGTTAACATCTTTGCCTTAGGTATTGGATCCCGTTAAATATTCGCCTAGGGGAAAGTCATAACCCTAGTGCCTTTTATCCATTAAGAAAACAACCAAAATGACATTAGATAGTTAATTAGCAAATTACCATTAGTAAAAACCGTAGTATAATTGTCAAATCAAAAAGTATGAAAAGTACTATTAAGGGCACGAACCGCTACTAGATTACCTAGAAACTCAACTCCAATATTCATAACTCTCTGTGGATTCGATCCTGATCCTCCAGGTAAAAGATGCTCCGACCCTCATCTTGCTACTTTATAGTAGTGTAGGTGAATACCGATCACTTTTTGGCGTCGTTTCCGGGGATACGAAGAAGTTGAGAAAAACTCGTGCCTCCAAGGAGTCAGTGAAGAAGCTAAGGATGGAGGTAGATAAGCTGAAGGAGGATCACTTGCCATTGGACTTGCTGCTACATGGCCTTGCTGCCCATCCTGAGCTAGAGCCGGAGATAAAGAGGCCAGCAAAGAGGAAGAGAGTGTTTCCCCGTACTGAGGGCATTGTGGTAGAGTTGGCGAACCCGTAGGGAGGCACCTCGAGTTAGCCACAGCTGCCAGTACAGGCCCAGGTTATAGAGGAGATCCAGGTCTCGATGGAGACACAGGGTTCTGAGGACCAGTCACAGGTTCCATGCAGTCCGCAGACCCCAGGACCCATACTCAGGATCCTATGCAGACAGAGGGCCTATAGGGAGTTTCTCTTGACTCTTTCTCCTTTATTTTGAGCTTACTTTGTTAGTTAGCATTGAGGACAATGGTAGCTCTCATTTGAGGGGGTAGACCTATTTTGGATTTGAATGACTGTATATATTAGATACTACTTTTATTATGCTTTCTTTTTTATTTTGGTATGTACATAACTTTACTATTCTAGCTACTTTACGTATTTTTGCACTTTTGGTCTGTATATAAAGTTACTTTCTAATGTATATATTCATTCCCCCTTATGTATATTCGATTAATTCCCCTCTTGTATATATTCATTCTACTTTCCGCATTTTACTTTCCGCATTTTTCTTTTTTATAGCTTCTTATTTATTTTCTTAGCTTCTTGTTTTGAATTTTTCGCGTGCAATAAGCCTTTGGTTTTATTAATGCCACGGTTCTTTCCAAAGGTGGAATTTGTGTGAACCGGGTGGCTCTTCCCGATGATGGATGGTGTGACAACCTTCTTAAGGGTTTGAATCTGTTTTGTTTTTTGCTTTTTGTGTAAATAGTAGTTGGTAAGGAATGGTACGTCAATCAAAGCTTCACTTGGGCCTAACACATTTGCCTTTGATCCTATGGTGAAAAACAAATCGTTGTGTTTAGGATGGTGAAAGTCGTGATCTTGAAACTCTTGTATTGGCCGATAATCATCAAGTGTTTTTTCGGGACCATTGTGTTGCTCAAATCATAGCTAAGGGCGTTGTGGGCCCCCGACTCTTTTTATTTAGAAATCCCATAGCTTGAGTGGTGAGAGTTTGAATTACAAGTCCAAGTCCCATGCAATTAGTCTAGAACTTGCCCTGAATGTTTGTCTAATTGAATCCTAAGTGTAGTTTGACTTGAGATGTGATTATAGGTTCTCCTTGATCCGAATGATGACTTGAATATTTCCATAGCCTACCAATGACAATTTCCCTAGTCAACCCTTTTGAGCATCAGACCTGTTTCTTTCACGAACCATGATACAAATCTTCACCCGTTCTGACCCTCTTTTGGGGAGATACGAGGAATAAAACAAAGTGAAAAAGAAGGTACAAAAGGAATAAAAAAGGAAAGTCGATGAAAAAGAAAGAAAAGAAAAGCAAAAAGTCAAAAAGAATGAGCAAGTCAGAATAAATAAAAGGAATCAATGAAAAGAAAGAAATTAAAGGTGTGGAATGCTTAGAAAGGAGAAAAATGATTGAATGGAACAAAAAGGTGTGACAATGTGTCTCTCTAACCCCTCAGAAAGAGCTTAATGACTCAAGAAGTCAAGAGAATGTGCGAAAGAAGTGAGGCAAATGAAGTGCTTAAGGCAAGATGGAACCCACTGAGACCAATTATTTCCTACCTTGAATCCAAAAGGCTTCAATATGTCTCCAAAAAAGTCCTATATGATCTTGAGTCGAATGGAGCTTACATTAGTGGTGACTCACATAAGGGGAAAGCCTATGGTACTTTGAGCTGGACTTGAGTCTTTTCCTTGAGAGAGATGAGTGAACTCTCATTATCCTTGTTCTGAGTGTAACAATCTTAAAGTGAGTTTTGCTTAGGGAGAGTTGAGGAGTATGAGTTTGGGTTCCACAATGACCAAAGTAGTAGTAAGAGTTTCGTTGATGAGTCGAGTCAACTCTTGATGATCTTGTGTCACACTGAAATCCATGGTTTTAAAAGGTCAAATGTTGTTAATGATTCATTTGCATTGAGGGCAATTGTTAGTCCCAACTGATGCTGGAAGAGGTTACCTTAAGACAACTGAATTTTCTTGGATTTACTCAAAAAGGGGTGGGGCTTATTTTGTTTGCTTGAGGACAAGCAAAAGCTTAAGTTTGGGGGAGTTGATAACTAGGGATTCTACCTTATTTTACACTCTTTCGTACTTAAGTTTTGGATAAAATTGTATGCAAAATAGTCCCAAAGGCTTACTTGTTTTGCTTGTTGCAGGGTTTAGTCAAAAAGGATGACAAACAGTCAAAGACCTGCTCAAAAAAGAGTGAAACCTGCACAAGTACCAAGACCAAGCACAGGCAGAGTTCAATTGACCAGTGCGGACCGCGGTCCATTTTATGCGGTCCGCACTGAAGAGATCCAGAGAGTGCTTTCCAAGGCAAATTTCATCGCGGACCGCGGTGGAGAGATTCAGATGGAGGATTTTGAAGGCCAAGACTAACGCGTACCGTAATCCATTTTACGCGGTCCGCACTAAAAAGATTCAGAGGGCATTGAGATTTAAGGCTAGAAGACCAATGCGGACCGCAGTCCTTTCTTCGCGGTCCGCACTAAAGCCACCGCGGTCGCGGTGCATTTTACGCGAACCGCGGTTGCCAAGTTCAGAGGCCAAGTTTTGTAAGCTAAAAGTGTCACCGCGACCGCGGTCCATTTTGTGCGGTCCACGGTGACCCGCATGGGTATTTTTGTCCAGAAAATTCGGCCAAGTATAAATAGTTTCTTTTCTTATTTTTAGGTAAGCTTTTGTACTGAGATATAGTAGGGAGCTCGTGAACGACTTTTCTTCAGCTTTTTGAGTACTTTAGAAGGATTAACATTGAATCTTTCAATTTTAGTTTATAATTCAATTATATGGGTTTTTCTTCATCTATTTCTCTGATTTATTCAGTTATTATGAGTAGCTAAATCCATTATCTAGGGTTGTGGCTCAACCCTAGTGTGGGTGTTTAATGGGTCCTTTAAATTAAGGCTTAGATGTGTATGGGTGTTTGGTATTTGGGATGATTTGTAGTTTCCATGTTAAAATTGGTGGTTGCAAACACTAATTTGTGTTTATTTGACTTGGGTTCTTCTTCAGAAAGAGAACTTGAGTCTAGAAAATCAGCCCAACAAGGAATTGGGACGAAATCAAGATATTGATAGTCTCAATTAACGGGTTAAACCTAGAGATAGTAAAACCCTACTTGAACCAATATTTCTTACATAAGTTTGACACCCAATTGACCTTGAGAGAGGCAATTAGGGCAAATACACTCAAACTACCGAGAGGTATAGAGTGGCTAATTTCGTGCATTGGTTATGCCATGTCCCCGTTGTTAACATGTTTTCCTTAGGTATTGGATCCCGTTAAATATTTGCCTAGGGGAAAGTCATAACCCTAGTGCCTTTTATCCACTAAGAAAACAACCAAAAAGACATAAGTTAGTTAATTAGCAAATTACCATTAGTAAGAATCGTAGTATAATTGTCAAATCAAAAGTATGAAAAGTGCAATTAAGGGCACAAATCACCACTAGATTACCTAGAAACTCAACTCCAATATTCATAACTCTCTGTGGATTCGATCCCGATCATTCGGGTAAAAGCTGCTCCGACCCTCATCTTGCTACTTTATAGTAGTGTAGGTGAATACCGATCAATTGACCAGGTCATTGCTTCTTGGCATATTTTCCATCCCTTAATGGAATTTTTTCAAATGAAAGAGCTTTTTTCACTTGGCTTATTAGAATACCTACGTAGGAGGGTAATTGCTCATAAGTTAGTGGGGTTATTTGCTAACCTCCAAGTTAAACTGGCTAGTAAGGTTAGGTTCTTTGATCGAGTTTTTCTTAACCCTAATTCTCCTTCACCTTTATTTTTAGTAACCAAGTCCCAATTGACAAGGTGAAGCTTCATTTTTTGATCAGTTGTACCCCAAAAAAACATTTCTTTGAATTTGGTCAATTTTCTTAAGGTTTTTGGGGAGAGCATTGTGTATTGCATGTAATATGCTGGAAGACTGGAGAGAGTGGAAGTTATTAAAGTACTTCTACCAGCCAGGTTTAGTTTGTCACATTTCCACCCAGAAAGTTTACTTCTCATGGTGTCGATGATGAATTGGTAATCTTTGTGATTGGGATTGTTATTTATAATGGGGAAACCCAAGTATTTATCGAAAGAGTTGTAGACTTTAAAGGAAAATGTTTGTGCTAGTTAATTTTCTATACAATTTTTTGAAAAAATTAATCTGGGTTTAGCGTAGTTTATAGTTTTCCCTGAAAGGTCACAAAAGTGCTTAATGGCTGATTGAATGGATGAAGAGGTTTAAATGTAGGCTTTACCAATTAAAACCAAGTCATCTGCACAAAAAAAGATGAGATAGAGGAGGGCTATTTTTGCCCAACATAACAGGATCCATGTCCTAATGTCTACTAAATGATTTACGTAATTGGATATTATTCCCATGCATAGAATAAATATATATATATATAGGGACATTGGGTCACCCTGCCTGATTCACCTACTTGGATGAAAAAATTTCGTTTTTGTTCCATTGACTAGGATAGATATGGATGTTGTAGTTATACAAGACATGATTTGTTTGGACATTTTTGGGGGGATTTTGAAATATAAAAGGGTCTTGTATATGAAGGACCATTCTAACTTGTCAAATGCTTTTTGTGGGTCAATATTGACCATCGTTGTGCCAATCTTTCCTTTTATTTTTTTGAATTGATGGATGAGTTCTTGGACTATGATGACATTGTTACTAGCCCTTCTATTTTTTATGAAGCTAGATTGAGTAGGGCTTATAAGTGTTGCAAGAATTAATTCTAGCCTATTTGCAATAATTTTTGTGATAAGCTTGTAAATAGTATTACAGAGACTTACTGGGCGGAAATTATTGAGGTTGCTTGCATTTGGGAATTTTGGAATTAGGCAGAGATAGGTAGTATATATTGGTTAGAAGAAAACCTCATCAGGGACTATAATAACATTCAAGAAAATACTCGAGGAAGATTTCCTGATGAGGTTTTCTTCTAACTCTTGAAAAGAAAATACTCCTACTCGAGAAAATAACATTCTTATTCAAGAAATACATATTCCCTGATGAGGTTTTCTTCTAACTCTTGAAAAGAAAATACTCCTACTCGAGAAAATACTCTTGAAAAGAAAATACTCCTAGCCAGATTTAATCTGGCTAGGAGTATTTTCTTTTCGCTAATTATATTGTCAAAATGTTCTTTGCCCCAAATTTTTATGTAGTCAGTAAATGTTGTAGTATCCTCCATTAAGTCTTTATTTCTCGATTGCGTCGCAACAATATTACCAAAATTTGGGTGAGTACACCAAATATTCTCGAGACTAAAATATTTTTCACGATGGTGATTGAGATTATTCAATTTTACTAGAATTGGTTTATGGTCCGAGTGAGTTTTTGGGAGGTGAGTGATAGTAACATTTGGAAATAATTTTAACCATTCATCATTTGCTAAAACCCGATCTAATCGTTCCATAATTAACCCTTTCTTTTTCCTATAGTTTGACCACGTGAATTTGCTACCCTTGAAGCCAAGATCCATTAGCTTACAATAGTCCATATTTTTCCACATTTTTGAAGCTCTAGCGGTTTTGATGGGCCTTCCACCTATTTTTTTATTACTACTAATAATGTCATTTAGGTCTCCCCCTAACATCCATGGTCCCTTATAATTAGTTGAGATAGTTTTTAGATTATCCCACATAATGTCTCGATAATTGACTTTTGTACTAGCATAAATTGCTGAAAAAAGCCATTGAAAATTAAAGGGGCGTACCTCCAAAAGAGCATGGATTTCCTGACCATTCTTTGTGAAGTGTTCCATAGTCACCACATTATGGTTATAGAGTATTTCCATGCCTCCTGATTGGCCATCCACAGTAACCTCTATAAGCTTAGAGAAGTTTAATTCGTTTAGAAGGGGGCCATGCAACAACATCCTAGTCTCAAGAAGATCCACCATGCAGGGTTTGTGAGTATCAATTAATTTCCTAAAATTTCGACAAAAATCGTCATTATTGGCACCTCTAACGTTCCAAAATATAATGGTTGTGGCTCTATTCATTTGTGGTGCTTGTTGTTGGTTGGTAGTGGACTCCCTCTCCACTAAGTTGTGGCTCCTCCTTCTTGATGGGACTAGGATTATTGCTTGCTTTCCTACTGTGAGATCTTGTGGTGGTCAAATATGCATTGAGCACTTGTACATGGTGTTGGGGCAGCTGAATATGTACTTCTTTCTCCATAATTCCGGGAAGAGTAGTATTTTACCTCATTTAGGCTTGAAAATTCCATACTCGGTTGAGTACCTTGTGGAAGGATTTCTTCTTCTTCCTCTACTGGATGTTGTGGTGAATTCATGTTTTGTCCTGGCACATTGACTTGGATGTAGGGTTCCAGATTTACTGGGGCTATGTTTGGTAGATTGCATGGTTCCTAGATTGCATGGTGACTCCAAGGCATGAAGATAGGGTTGATTGTCATGCTCTCCTCCAATGGGAAGAATGGTAGATTCATTGGGATATTGATGAACTGGTTGGGGGTTTGTGGGATATTCCATTGTTCCTGCATGGCGTGGATTAGTGTATGGTTTATGTGAGGAGCTAGAGGGTGGAGGATATTGTTGATCCATGCTTGGTTGGTGTAATTGCTCATTGCTATGTTCATCTATTCCGATATTAGTTGGGCTAGGTAGCGAGTATTGTGGACTATGATTACCGTCTCTTTCCCATTGATTTGGATGTTGAAGGTTATTGTATGGCCTAGTATGCCTACTTCCGGTCAAGAGCTCGGTTGGTAATTGTGTGGTTGAGGGGGGATGTGAAGAATAGTGGTTGATTTGGTAAATATGGTGGCATGGGTGGGATGTTGTCCATTGAGGGGATTCTGTGTTGCTTTGGGATGTGGACTAGCCGGAATCTTCTCCTGATTGTTAATGGGAGTCTTGGCATCCTCACTTTGTGGGTTATTTATCTGGTTAGTGTTGGTAATAGGATTGGTAGATTTCCTAGGGTTATTGAGACCTATTGATTCCACAGTCTGCATGGGGGATAAATTACTTGGCGTGTGGGAATATATAAAATTTGGGGTGGATTTTGTTTTTTCCATGTGCTCTGAACAATCCAACATTTTGCTATCCTCCTTTGCATGTTTATCCATGTGTAATATGGACGAGGTAGGGTTAAGGGCTTGGGTAGTGGTAATATCCATTTTAGGGTTAGTATTTAGCTTTAATTTAGGTGTAGTCGGGTAAATACCTATTTTGTTTTTAGTGGAAGGTTAAGCTAATGATTGGGGTGGTAGTTCCAAGTTATCATTAATATTTTGCACAATGCCACTTGTCTTTCGTAGCTTTAATTAGACACGTGTCAGAGTTTGTCTTTGGTACTTTGCATGCATTGGGTGTTTGGGATTATGGACAGATTTTTAGCTAATCCATCTTCAAAAACCATGGGCTTGTCATCTTTACCTTGTAGAGCCTCAAAAGCATTACTGTATTTTGGACCAACGTGTGAGGATAGGATTTTAATATTTATGTTTTTGTCCGTAGATTGTCTGACCTTTGAGTCAGTAGTTGGAGAATTGGAAAGATCGATTCCCATATGTTTGAATTTAGGAAAATTAAACTTTTGGGAATTAGAATACATACCTGTGTCAGTGTCATTGAGTTTTGGACGTGTACCTGGATTGGTTACCTTAGCAATTGGGGATGTCTTAACTCCTGCATTCTTCTTTTTCTTATTGAACGTAACAGCCACCCAATCACTTTGAGTGTTTTGTTGTGTGCATTCTGCTGAGCTTCCTTGTTGCTCACTGGGATTGGGAGGTGGTAAAGAGACTGAATATTTTGATTGATTGTGGCCTAATTTGCCACAATTGGTGCATAGAAAGCTTTCACCCTCATAATGTATATGTTGTTTGTAACTTCCAATATAAACAAAAGGCTTAACCGGCTTCTCCATTGAAACTTCAACACACAATCTAGTATATCGACCCCTTAGGGTTGAAGAAGTGAAAGCATCGACCCTAAGTAATCTGCCAATTGTATTTCCAATTTTTTGTAAAATGGTAGTCATAAATTAAGTAGGGAGTTAGGGAAGACGAACCTAAACTGCCGACTTTAGTTGTTTTGCCTCGCTGGCTACAAATTGTGGCTCCCAGTTTTGAACTAATAGGTGGTATCTATTAATAAACCAAGGGCCGTTACTTAAAGATCTAGTCATATTTTTCTCCTTATTGAACTTTACAATGAAGTAGTCTGCCCCTAGATCCATAAGGGTGAAGTTTTCAGTTGGTTTCCATAGATGATATAGTTTTCTCTATAGGTATTGGTGTAGGATACATTTACCCATTAATTTAGTAATCAGAGAATACTTCCATGGTTGATAAATCCTTTGAAGGTCATCTACTGTTAGTGGGACTTGTAGGTTGTCATTAATATCTTGGAATGGTTGAGAACAATTAATTTGGCTAGGAAAATCTTGAAGTAGGCAGTCTAATTGCATGTAGGTGTCTTGAGGATGGATTGGGTCCAGATGAGGGGTGGGGAACGTGAATATTGATATAATCCAAAAGGAGGATATCTTTATATGATGACCTGGAGTTTTGAGGTAGTTTAGCAAGTGCAGTTGTGGAAGGATTATTATTATCATTTGCAAGTTGAGATTCCTTGCTTGGTAACGATGTAGGAGGATTAATACCTTCAATTCTATGTAGGATATCCGGAGGTTTAGGTGGGATTTGAAAGGAGTGATTGGAGATAATCCATTGTTGCTATAATAAAGTCGAAAAAGAAAGTAGTGAGAAGGTAGACCCTCTCACTCTAGATTCCCTGAATTCACTATTCGACTTCATATTGGTTATACTTAAATGGTTCTCTCAAATGCCCTAACTAATTTAAAAAATGAACTGCCTCAAGTGGCCTAGGTCACATAATACGCCTAATTATGCCTTATAAAAAGGACCAAGCGTTCGTCACAAAAATAATTCGGCTTAAGAGTTCGGAGTCGAATCCCCAAGAGAACTAAGGTTTAGCTACAACTATTTATTATCACCAAGAATACAAGCTTGAACAATTCCTAAGTTATAAATATTAAAATTCTTATGTCTAACTAATTAAAGTAGTAAATTATCAACAAAAGATACTAAGAATTGGAAACACGATTAAGGAGGCCTAGAGCTATGATATTCCCAATTTTCAGAATCTTTCCCGCTACATCTCCTATAAATATCGCCTAAGTATTCTCTACCGATCGTGAGTACTTCATGTGTCGTAATTCTCTTCCGAGCAATTACCAAAATTCACTAAACGCATTCTTCCGAACTACGCTAGATGGCACTTGTTCACTGCCCACTAAGATCACATCAAGGTTTCGTTATTCCAGCAATAACAAGAATTAACACTTCATAATAAGAATTAACAAGAATTAACAATTCATAGTTGAAAAAGTAGAGAAATTCAATGGCTCAATCATATAAAAACATAACAAGAATTTATCATACAAAAAGTTCCATCAAAACCTTATATGACAAATTAACAATTCATAATAGTATGTAAAACTAAAATATTAAAATTAATAATCAATAATGGAAAATTGAAAGAAGAAAGTGAAAAACTCGTAAAAGAATTCTCCGCCTTTCTCCTATCATGTTCTTGCCTCCTTAGGTCGAATCCCCTCTAAAAACCGTTGTCACGACCCAAATTCTTCTTCCGTGAAACTAGGTAAGCCTAACGTTTGCGGAAATAAAAATAAAACATGGAAATTAACAACTAACAGTAGCAGATAATTTAAATAAGCAATTGGGATGCCGCTCAGCATATAGAATAATCAACCCTCGAAATATACATAACACTCCCAAGATACGAAACATCGAAAGTCACATGCTTCTACGAAGTTCGAACTGCTCTATACATCACTGTCTATAGGAATAGAGAAGAATGAACATAGGGGGATAGAGGGGGACTCTGAGGATCTGCGAGCGCGAGCAGATGTACCTTGAAGTCTCCAAAAACAGCAGCGACTGCAACTAATAACGAGGCTGGTATGAGGAACCTGGATCTGCAGACGAAAAATATGTACAAGAAAGGGCGTGAGTACACCACAATGGTACCCAGTAAGTGCCAAGCCTAACCTCAGTCGAGTAGTGAAGAGGTCAGGCCAGGGGCTTTCTGGTATATATATAATAATAAAACAAGGCAGAGCAAAAGAACACAATAAAATAAATACTGAAATTTAACAAGAATGAAATCATGAAAAGATAACAACTCAGTACATAGAGATAGCAACATGGGATCTCCCGAGATACCGTCTCGTAGTCCCAAATGTAAATGTGCAGGGGGATCTCCCAGAATACCGTTCCGTAGTCCCAAAGTAAATATGCAACACAGGGGGATCTCCCAGAATACCGTTTTGTAGTCCAAAAGTAAATATGCATGAGGGGATCTCCCGGAATACCGTTCTGTAGTCCAAAAGTAAATAAACATGGGGGTCTTCCGCAATACCGTTCCGTAGTCCTAAAAGAAAATACACAGCTCAATCAATAGAATTTAAAAGCTACAAAACGAAATCCTATAATGTAGACGAACTACAAGTCAAGGAAAAAGCGAGAAATTCACTAAAAATGCTGCACGGAGTTTAGATAAAAAATAAAGGCAACTAGACATGCTATTCTAATCTAACAGGATACTACACATGCTGATATAACACAAATAGAAGAAAAAAAGGTTATTACTTAGTAGAAATCGGGTTTTTACAACAATTAGACTGTGTATGTACTCGTCACCTCACATACACGACGCTCACATATCAAAACGGTACCAAATCCTAGGGGGAGTTTCCCACACAAGGTTAGGCAAGCCACTTACCTCAAACCAAGCTAAATCAATCTGTAACAATGTTCCACGAAAATCCAACTCTGAATGGCTCAAATGTAGATTCGAGCCAGCTGCTTGGAAGAATATTTATTCATCACAAGAAGTAAATGAGCTGACTTGGTCAGCCTATCCACACTCACCCAAACCACATCAAACCTCCGCTGAGTTCGTGGGAGTCCAACAACGATATCCATAGTGATCTGCTCCCATTTCCACTCTGTAATCTCTAGCTTTTGAAGAAAACCACCTGGCCGCTGATGCTCATACTTTACCTGCTGGCGATTTAGGCACCGAGCAACATACCCCACTATGTCCTTTTTTATCCTCCTCTACCAGTAATGCTGCCTCAACTCCTAATACATCTTCGCGGCACCCGGATGGATGGAGTACCGAGAGATATGAGCCTTTTGAAGAATCAACTCATGCAAACCATCTACATTAGGCCCACATAGCCTGCCCTATATCCTCAATGCGCTGTCATCCCCAATGATGACCTCCTTAGCATCACCGTGCTGGACCATGTCTTAAGGACAAACAGTTGGGGGTCATCATACCGATGCTCCCTTATATGATCATAAAGATAAGACCGAGAGACCACACAAGACAACACTCGACTCGGCTAAGAAAAATCCAATCTCACAAACTAGCTGGCTAAGGCCTGAACATCCAATTCTAAGGGTCTCTCTGCTACTAGAAGATATGCTAAACTCCCCAAACTCTCCGCCCGGCGACTCAAAGCATCGGCCACCACATTGGCCTTCCCCGGGTGGTACAAAATGGTGATATCATAGTCCTTAAGTAGATCCAACCACCTCCGCTGATGCAAGTTAAGATCTTTTAGCTTGAATAGATGCTGCAAACTCCGTTGATCGGTGTAAATCTCACAAGGAACACCGTACAAATAGTGCCGCCAAATCATCAGGGCATGAATAATAGCTGCTAACTCAAGGTCGTGGACAAGATAGTTCTTCTCATGCACCTTCAACTGTCTGGACGCGTAGGCAATCACCCTACCTTCCTGCATCAACACCGCGCAAAAGACCAGTTCACGACGCATCACAATATACAGTGTAAGAATCTGAACCTGTAGGCAATACCAGTACTGGGGCTATAGTTAAAGTTGTCTTGAGCTTCTGAAAAATCTCATCAAACTCCTCTATCCACCTAAACGGAGCACTCTTCTGGGTCAGCTTGGTCATATGTGTTGCAATAGATGAGAATCCCTCTACAAAACGATGGTAATACCCTGCCAAACCAAGAAAACTACAGATCTCCGTAGCTGATGACGATCTAGGCCAACTCTACACTGTTTCCACCTTCTTTGGATCCACCTTGATCCTATCACTTGATACTGTACGACCCAATAATGCCATTAAGTCTAGCCAAAACTCACACTTTGAAAAATTGCATAAAACTTCTTTTCTCTCAAAGTGTGAAGCACAGTCCTCAGGTGCTGCTCATGATCCTCCCGAGTCCGGGAGTACACCAGAATGTCGTCAATAAACATAATGAAGCCAGAACACACTTTCTATCAAATGCATAAAAGGTGTTGGGGCATTGGTCAGCCCAAAAGACATAACAAGAAACTCATAGTGACCATATCGGGTCCTGAAGCAGTCTTTGGGATATCTGGCTCCCGAATCTTCAACTGATGATAGCCTGAACGTAAGTCAATCTTGGAAAATACCGTGGCACCCTGTAACTAATCAAATAAGTCATCAATACGAGGAAATGGATACATGTTATTCACTATAACTTTGTTCAGCTGGCGATAATCAATACACATACGCATAGAACCATCCTTTTTCTTCACAGACAAGACCGGAGCACCCCAAGGTGACACACTACGCCGAATGAAGCCTTTATCAAGCAACTTCTGTAAATGCTCTTTCAACTCCTTCAACTCAGGAGGAGCCATATGATATGGAGGAATAGAGATGGGTTGAGTGCCCGACAACAAATCAATGCCGAAATAAATATCTTTATCGGGCCACATGCCCGAAAGATCAGCTGGAAACACATCTGGGAAGTCTCTCACTACTGGAACCGACTAAAGTGTAGGGGTATCAATACTGACATCTCTCACATAAGCTAGATACGCGCCACCCCTTTCTCAACCATTCATTGAGCCTTGAGAAAGAAATATCTCTGCGGGGAGTATACTCTAAGGTACCCCTCCACTCTAATCCCGGTAAGCCTGTCATAGCCAGCGCCACGGTCTTAGTGTGACAATCAAGAATAGCATAATGGGGTGACAATCAGTCCAAGCTCAAGATAACATCAAAATCTACCATGCTGAGTAATAATAAATCGACTCTGGTCTCAAAACCACTAAGAGAAATAAAACACGACCGATACACGCGGTCCACAATAAGAAAATATCTCACAGAAATAGACACATAAACATGGGAACTCAAAGAATCCAAACATACGCCCAAATGTGGGGAACATTAAGAGGACACATATGAATACGTAGAGCCTGGGTCAAATAATACTGACGCATCTCTATGACAGACTGGAACAATACCTGTAACGAAAGAGTCATAAGCAACTACCTCTGTATGAGCCGGAAGAGCATAATACCTGGCCTTGCCTCCCCTTTCTAGGGCGACCTCGACCTCTCGGCCTCCACCTTGAGCTGGCTGAGCAAGTTGGGCGGTAGCTGGTGCTGGAATTATGGCCTGAGGACCTGGTGGAGCAAATGGTGGTTGAGAAGTCTATAAAGGTACACCCCTCCTAAGTCTGGTTCAATCCCACACCATATGGCGAGTGTCGCCACACTCAAAACAACCCCTAGGAGGGCGTGGCTGTTGTGACTGAATCAGGCCAGGTTTGTTGGACTGGACGCTAATAGCACCCCGATCAGGAGGATAACTAGATAATGGCGGTGCATAATAAGTCTCTTGAGGCATAAAAGGGTCTAGAACACCACTGGCAGCTGGAAGAGCTGAATGAATGGGGAAACTCACATAACATCTACCATGGCGAGCTACTGGGGAACGAGCTCCAGAATAATAACCAGTCTCTCAAGACCTCTTGGCCTCTCTCTCCTCTCTATCTCAAGCAAGCATGCCATCATATCTCCTGGCAATACTCACAACCTACTAATAAGAGATATCCATCTCCAACTCCCTGGCCATACTAAATCGCATGTTGGGGTGGATCCCCTCAATGAAGCGACAGACCCTTTCCGAACTGTGGCAACTGATAAGTAGGGATTTTAGCCTATTATTTTCTCTCTGTTACTTAGGTTTTGGGCCAAAAATTCTTGAAGATATTCCTGAAAACTAACTTAATGTGCTTGCTTGCAGGGTTTGTTCAAAATGAGCCAAAGAAGTCTTAATCAACTCATAAAGGAGTCAAACTTGCACAAATCCAAGACCGGGGTAAGAGCGCTGAGAGCGACAGAAAAGCGCGGCCGCGTAAGGACCAATGCTGAGGTGGCCACAAATATGCGGCCCTCGAGATTGAGATTCAGAGAGGCTTTTTTTAGCACTAAAATCAACGTTAAACGCGATGGAAAAGGACGACCGCAAAATTACTGCCGCGATCGCGGTTGGAATTTCGCTCAGAGCATGTGTCAAGGTTCAGAGACTTTGCAATTTGGGCTTAATAGAAGAACGTGGTCCGCGTCCAAATTACGGGGCCGCGTATGAATCTCATGCGGACGCAGTTGAAAATACGCGGTCCGCGGAACCAAGCTCCACCCAAGCCCAAATATGAACGCGGACTGCGCTCACTATTACGTGGCTGTGAAAGCCCAAGCGCGGACGTGGTCAGAATTACGCGTCCGCGAAACCTCCGTAGGGGTATTTCTGTCCGGAAATTTCAGCTTAGTATAAATAGACCTTTTTGACATTTTAGGTCAAGTTTTGTTTAGCTGAGCACATGAACGACGGTTTTTACCCTTTTTGGAAAATTGTGTAGTAGATTTATCTTCAAAATTCAGATTTTCATCTTTCAATTTAAGATTATGGTTTATATTTCATCTTTATCTTTGATTTCTGCTGCTATTATGAGTAGCTAGACCCCAAAGCTAGGGTTGTGACCCAACCCTAGTGTGGGTATTTAATGGGTCTTGAATTTTAGGGCTTAATAGTTTATGGGTTAGTGATATTTAGCTTAATTCATGCTTTAATTGTAAAACTGGTGGTTGCAAACACTGATTCGTGCCTTTATGACTTAAGATCTTCTTGAGAAAGAGGGACTAAGTCTAGGAAAATTAGGTTAACAAGGAATTGGGGTGAATTCAAGAGATTGATATCCCCAATTAAAGGGTTAAACCTAGAGATAGTAACACCCGACTTGAGCAAATGTCATTTGTTATGCATGATCACCCATTTGGACTTGAGAAGGCGAAATTGGGAAAAGTCACTCAAACTATTGAGAGGTATAGAGTGAGAACTTATGTGTGATGGTTATATCACGACCCCAATTAAAACAAGCTTGCCCTAGATTCTCGATACCCGTAGATATCCACCTAGGCGGAAATGACTACCCTAGTGCCTTTTAACCCTTGAAAACTTTCACCAAAAATATTGTACTTAGATTACTCTTAGCATTCAATAGTATCAAACTTAGAATAGAATCAATCACAACAATATTTAGAAGTGCAATTTAGAACAACACGCACATCTAGATTAGTTAGATACCTGACTCTAAACCAAATTAACTCCATGTGGAAATCGATCCTGACCTCGTTGGGTAAAACTGTATCGACCATCAACGCTACTATATAGTGGTGCAGGGTTGGCACGGATCAATTTTTGATCTACCTCCTTGTCTGAGTCGTCTGATGGCTCGGAAGGAGGTAGTGAGACTCCAGCACCATCTTCTCCGCCTGTTGCAACTCCGACCTCAACAACAGCTGCTGCTATCAATCTAGATGAAAAAGATGTCCCGGATGATGGGAGAGAGGTGATACCCATGTGGGGGGCTGATTAGATCATGAAAACCTATAGTGTGGCAAGATATGTTCGTCAGTGGAAAAGCCTACCACAGATTCCGGTAACGGTGGCCATAAAGGTCGCTCACCCTCGAGCGACAATTCATAGAAAGAGACCTTCTCCCCCACAATTCTAATGTGAAGAAACAATTTGATGAAAGAGTGGGGTGAAAATTCTTCACTAGCAAGTTGCCGGAGGCAAATGAGTACCTAGTCAAAGAATTTTACGCCAATGTTTCCCACATCAAAAAGAGCACCGAAACAGGAAGATCCGTTTTGATGGCACGACAACTTGGAGAAGGTGGCACTAGATGAGGCAGCTCGTCCATGGCTTGCAGAGGTGATAGCCATCCCAGGGACAACACCGTCTTGGCTTACACCTGGAGTCCCAATTGCTAGAAACACTCTTAGCTTTGAAGCAAAATGGTGGTGCACCTTTGTTTGCAGCCGCCTAGATCCATCCCATAATGACAGTGATATCCCATTCTCCCAGGAAATGCCCTTAGCTTCTATCATGGTGGGGGTACCCGATAAATATGAGAAACCTCATGGCCAAAAACATCACCAAAGAAATCAGGAAGGAAAAAAGGTCATACCCCTACCCCAACTTCCTCAGGAGGGGTGGATCAAAGTGAATACAGATGGTGCTAGTAGAGGAAACCCAGGAAGGAGCTCAATAGGATTCTGCCTAAGAGGGGTACAAGGGGATCCAATTTATGGAATTGGTAGGGAGATCAGAGAAGGTTCAAACAATGAGGCTGAAGCTACTGCTATAGTTGAGGCCTTAAGGATATGCAATGATATGAATTTTAGACAAGTTTGGCTCCAAACAAATTCACTGTTGATTATAAAAGTGATTGAAGGAGTATGGAAACCACCATGGAGCATAACAGAGCAGATGGAAGAGATAGA
>MDKH01043258.1:0-60283 GCA_005239495.1 Nicotiana undulata
TTATTATCTTTGAAATTGACATGAGGATATTAGGAAGTTATGTGTAAGTTTGAATGCTTAAATTTCTGAATTTCCTGATAATTCTGTGTATGTATACGAGCACACGTGTCACAAGTATGATTCGTGAGCGGGGTAGCCTTTTAATTATGTCAACCGCGTTGCATGATCGATTCGTGAGCGGGGTAATAGATGCATCTATGGTTCGAGCCGTTCGACCTTCGGCAGTGCACATTTATTTTTGTGTCGCTTCGGCCGTACGCTTCGGCATACTATGTGCTATGTATTTGACTGAGAGTCTTGTTATTATTAAATAAATTGCTCCAGGTGCAAGGGGAACTTGAGACTTTTGTGATAATTGTTATGTGACTCATGAGAATAAATAGCAGTTTTACGTACGTGATACTTCATGTCGTAATGATCTCCATGACTACTATTCCTGTATAGACTTATTAAATCATATTAATTGTTATTGACCCTAGTAAGTATCATGTCTACCTCTCGTCACTACTTCTTCGAGTTTAGACGGGATACTCACTAGGTACATATTTGTTTATATGTACTCATGCTACGCTTCTGTACTTAACTATACAGGTTCTGAGGCAGGTGTATCTGGTTATCAGACCGGAGCGCGATCTCGAGAGCATATTCTGGGCCTGACTTCACGGTGAGCTGCTCCCCCTGGTGATCCTCTGTAGCACTGTGGAGTTATCTATTATTTTTGATATTTCTGTCTATTCTCTTCAGACAGTAGTACCTTCGTTTTGTCTAGTCTTGTATATTCTACTAGTCGCATGTAGACTTGTGACACTAGGTTCTGGCACACATAGTAGACTTTATGGTATTTTTGGCTAAACTATAAATGTTGGCTTATGATTCTGGATTACATTGATTTAAGTTGCCTCGCTTACCCATTTTCATTTAACGATTTATAACTTAAAACTTTACAAGCATTTGAATATCTTAGTAAATAAGGTAACCTCGTTAGTAAACAAGTGTTGGCTTGCCTGACTCCGGTGTTGGGCACCATCACGACCTGAGTTAGAAGTTTGGGTCGAGACAGCTATTAACAGGCATTTTCCTAGATGAACCAGGTTCATCCTCAGGAACATTTACAATGTAGTCACAGTTCAGCAGTGTATTCTTCCCAAAATAGTCCTTAGCATTAGCCAGCTCAGCTTTCTTCACAGAACCTTGAAGTGGGCCAACACAGCAGTCAGAATAAATCCATAAGGTATAGTGTGTGCCTTGGTTCCATTAGAAACTTTGTCCAAGAGCTGGATGATTAAAGTAGGCCAATTGATCTGCTTACCCCTGTACAAGCATTCCATAAGTGTGAGGTCCATATAGCTGGCAATGTGCCTTCCTTCTTGTCTTGGCAGCAGAAACTTGATCACAAACTCAAAGAATAGTTTGTGTTGAGATCGCATCTCACTCTTGAAAACTTCCCTGGGCTCAGGTTCTTGATCATTTTCACAGAAAAACCTGGTGATGTTGAGCGCTGAGGACATGCCATCCATATTAGGCCATCTTTGCCTTGTATAGTCATCATAACCCTCAGCAGGGATATTCAGTATCTCCCCCAACTCCTTTGCATCAAAGGAGATTTCAACTCCATGAACCCTGGTAGTTACCCTGCCATCCTTGACAACTGCGTTGGCCATAAATTCAACCAACTCATTTCTAGCCAGCCTTCCTTCCAGGTGAGTAACCATGTCCTTCCACCCTTGCACCTCTAGGGTATCCATCAGGAAAATCATTCATGATTCCTCAAGGTCTCTAACCAGCTTTCCCTTCAAGATAGTACGCTTGCCAAACATGGTGAGCTTGTCAGTCTCTTCACCAGACTCTTCCTCTTCTCCTCCACTCCATTCCTCATCATCAGTAATCTTAACTTTCCTTGACTCAGATCTGGTCCTCTTAGAAATGGTTGAGGGTGTGGCAGACACAGAAGTTGACTTCTTGGAAGAAGCCTTACCTTTCTTGGGTTTAGGTGTCTCAACCGAAACTGGAGCAAGCTGCTCCTCATGATGGACCAATTCAATCGCATCATCTTCAATAGTAACTGCCTCTATAGGCTCTCCCACTTTTGCCTTTCCCTTGGCAGCCTTCTTCTTTTTGCTCTCTGTCAAAGCTCTTTCCAATTCTTCCTCTCCTTGCCGGACAGCACTTCTTGTAGATCGAATCTTTAGGGCAGGAGCATCAGCAGATAATTAAGCTTTCATCTTCATTGGTGGAACTAGGGTAGTAGCCTTCTTGGACTTAGGAGTTCTTTTCCTTTTGGGATTATAGGACTCCCCCAATTTCCTCAGCATCTCAGCCAACATCTCCTCAATAGATGGACCAGGTTCATCTACTGATTATTGTAAGCTCTCCAGTCTTGCTGCTGCTTCCCCAGAAATGTTTCCCCCTAAAGTTGTGACTCCTTCTCCATCAATCACAGGAGCGGGGCCACAAATAGCCAGAGTGGCACCGTCCTCCCCAGATCCCCTTACTGAGCTCCCTTCTCCCTCTCTCTCAAGGTTTATATTTTTATAAAGTTTTCTCCGCCTATCTGGAACCTCAACATCCACAATCTACCCAACCAAAATAAATCTGTTCTCAGTCATACCAGTTGCAGACCCAATCTCAAGATTCCCTATTTAGTGTCAAATGAACCTGGTGATTCATCCTCATTAGCAGATTTGAAAGATTCACTGGAGGATTCAGAATCTTGGACATTGCTAGCTTGAAGTATTTCTTCCAAGAATTTGGCACGAGAACCATAAAAAGCTGATTTCCTGGCCAAAACTTTCACTCTACGTGCCCTGGGGGATGGAGTAAGGTTAGGTGTAGGTTAAGGAGTAGGTTCAAGAACTTGAGGGTTTTGGGGGGTTGAAGATCTGGCTGGAGAATGTGAACTGTATATGGATGGAGAATTGGAACTAGAATCACCGTCCTAATAATCATGGGTGGAGAAGGAAGATGAAATAGCTGGTTGACATTTTTATGAAGAATTTGGAAGAGAAGAAGGTTGATCAGTTTTGGTTTGAGAGGAATGAGTAAATAGTTCGACGGTTATACTTTTGAAGATGGGAGGTAATGATGGTCTTTTAAAGGTGTGGTCATTAATTGTACAACGGGCATATGTATTACTCAAGTAGGAGTCTAATTGCTGTAGGAATGTCATTGATTAGACGATTAGGAATCCCTAAATCTAGGGTAATTAAGATACGATGGGACTTCTTGAAACTGGTTCATTTTAGGATAAGTACTGAGAATTGGAAATGAACCAAATATAGATAGAGTCCTACTCATGTGTGACTATAATTAATTCAAGAAGTGTATGGAGATGAGCACGTACCTTGTCAGTCAGATGAACCAGCAGCGATGAACCAGGTTCATCATGTTATAGTCGTTAATATGCCTCAATTTACAAAGATAAAAAAATATCATTAGCAACCAGGGAATCATATTAATACATGGCCGGAGAGTATGGAAATAGAGTCATGATACTGAGCAATGATTAGTCTGGTTAATTATCTATTTTAGTGTTTCTAGCCAAAAAAAAATATTCAATTTTTTTTCCAATTAGGTGATCTTAATCATCCCTAATTCAAGCCGGTTTCTCTCAAAATACTCCCTACTCAGTGCTTTAGTAAATATGTCTGCAATTTTCTTGTTAGTAGCACAAAATTCAATTGAGATCATTCTTTTTTCATAGTTATCCCTTAGGAAATGGTGTCTAACATCTATGTGCTTAGTTCTTTTATGATGAATCGGGTTCTTTGTCATACTAATTGCACTAGTGTTGTCACAGAAAATAGGAATGCATCCAACCTCTATACCAACGTCCATGAGTTGTTTCTTGATCCATAGCAACTGAGCACAACATGAGGCTGCATCCACATATTCAGCCTCAACAGTAGACAAGGCTACTGAATTTTGTTTCTTGGTGGCCCAAGACACAAGGCAAGAGCCCAAAAAGTGAGCCATGCATGAAGTACTTTTCCTGTCAACCAGGAAGCCTGCATAATCTGCATCAGCATATCCTACAAGGTCGAAATTACTACCTTTAGGATACCAAAGGCATAAATCAGTAGTGCCTTTCAGATATATCAAAATTCTCTTCACTGCAGTTAGATGGGACTCCTTTGGATTTGCCTGAAACCTAGCACACAGTCCTACACTGAACACAATATCAGGTCTGCTGGCAGTGAGATATAATAAAGACTCAATCATCCCTCTGTATAACTTCTAATCAACGGATGAACCAGGTTCATCCATATCTAATTTTGTGGTTGTGGCTATGGGGGTGTCAATTTTCTTTGAGTCTTCAATTTTAAATCTTTTGAGCAATTCCTTCACATATTTTTTTTGATGGATCATTGTTCCATTTGAGTTTTGCTTGATTTGCAAGTCTGAGAAGAAGTTTAGCTCACCCATCATACTCATCTCAAACTTACTCCCCATAAGTTTAGCAAATTCCTTACTCACTTTTTCAGTGGTCGCACAACATATGATACCATCTTCATTTATTTGCACAACCAGGAGATCCTTACCTTTTTCCTTTAAGAACAAGGTACTGTCAATTTTACCTCGTTTGTATCCATGTTCTAGCAGGAATTTTGATAGTCGTTCATACCATGCTCTGGTGCTTGTTTGAGTCCATACAAAGCCTTGTCAAGTTTGTATACATGGTCAGGTGTCTCCTTGATTTCAAAACCTGGAGGATGTTTTACAAATACTTCTTCCTTTAGATATCAGATGAGGAAAGCACTCTTTACATCTATCTGATGGAGGGTGAATTCCATGGGTGCAGTAAATGCTATAAGAAGTCTGATTGCCTCCAGTCTTGCCACATGAGCAAAGGTCTCATCATAGTCAATTTTCTCTTCTTGACTATATCCTTGGATAACCAGTCTAGCCTTGTTTTTTGTAACCGTTCCATCCTCATCGAGTTTGTTCCTGAAGACCCACTTGGTGCCAATTACTGATATGTCTAATGGTCTGGGTACCAAGTGCCATGCTTGACATTGATTCATCTCTTCTTGCATGGCATTTACCCAGTCAACATCCTATAGGGCTTCACCAATGTTCTTTGGTTCAATCAAGGATAGAAAGGCATCAAACGCACACAGAATTTTCAAAGAGGATCTTGTTTTGATTCCAGATGTCAAATCTGTTATGATATTCTCAAGAGGGTGAGAACTATGATATCTGTGTGGTTTGAGCACCAATTGTTCACTTATAGATGATCCCACAATGTCTTGTTGTTGTGGAACAGGATCAGGGCCAAGGTCCAGTCTTTGTTGTTGAGTTCCCCCTGTCATGTTGCTCGGGGTAGTTGGACCTGGTCCATCACCTGCTCCATCTTCCATAATTGCTTCAATTTGTTCACTGCTTCTGACCAGTCCAAGCTCCTCATCTTCTGGTTCATGTATCTCAGAAAGAGTGTTAGTTTCATCAAAACCAACATGCACACTCTCTTCTACACACATAGTTCTTTTATTATAAAATTTATAAGCTTTGCTATGTGATGAATATCCCAAGAATACTCCCTCATCACTTCTGGGATCAAATTTACCTAAGGAATCTTTTCCATTATTGTGCACAAAGCACTTGCATCCGAAAGCCCTAAGGTAGGATATGTTGGGCTTTCTCCCTTTAAGTAGTTCATAAGGAGTTTTCTCTACTAGTGGCCTGGTCATGCATCTATTTATTATGTAACATGCAGTGTTTATTGCTTCTGCCCATAAGATGTGAGGTAGTTTGTTAGAAAGAAGCATGGTTCTGGCCATGTCTTCAAGATTCCTGTTCTTTCTTTCAACAACCCCATTTTGCTGTGGGGTTCTAGCGGCAGAAAAGTTGTGATTGATTCCATGTTCATCATAGAACTCAGTAAACTTTGCATTCTCAAATTCAGTACCATGATCAGATCTTATTGATTCTAGTTGTTTTCTCAACTGTTTTTGAGTTTTTCTAACAAATGAAGTGACCATATCGAATTCTTCATCTTTAGATGTCAGAAATAAGGTCCAAGTGAACCTTGAGTAATCATCAACTAGCACCATTACATATTTCTTACCACCTCTGCTCAGAGTTCTCATAGGACCACATAAGTCCATATGAACCAGTTCCAACGTCCTAGTGGTACTAACCATTTTCTTGCTTTTGAATGAGGATCTTACCTGCTTCCCCCTTGCACATGCCCCACAAACTTTGTCATCCTTGAACTTAATGTTAGGGAGCCCTACCACTAAGTCCTTAGAGATAAGTTTGTTAAGCTTATTCAAACTCGCGTGACCAATTCTTTTGTGCCAAAGGAGGGGATCACTATCCAACACACTTAAGCAAGTGAATTCATTTTCAGACACTGTAGACAAGTCTATGACATAGATGTTATTCATTCTTTTTCCCTGCAAAGCAATCTTGTCAGTAAGCAGGTTAATCACAAAACATTTTGTGGAAGTGAAAGCAACCAAGTTACCTATGTCACACAATTGTGACACACTGATCATACTATATTTCAAGCCATCTATCAAGTACACATGTTCAATTGAACGTGTGTCATCCTTACCTACCTTACAAACCCCTATAATTTTACCTTTCTTTCCATTTCCAAAGGAGATATTTCCTCCTTTGAGGTTTTCAAGTGAAAGGAATTGTTCCTTGTTCCCTGTTTTATGTTTTGAGCAGCCACTATCCAAGTACCAAATTTGGTTTCTTCCTCTCACTTGAACCTACAAAAACGAAATCAGGGGTTAGTTTAAAGAACCCAAACTAGTTTGGGTCCTTTTCTGTAAGAGAAAGGATGAATTAAGATTTTTCTAGCCAAATTTGGTAACCAATTTTTCTTTTTAAGAAAACTCTCATTTATTCGACTCGCCTGCTCTTTTGCATTACATTCACTTTTATAATGACCAGTCTTACCACAATGGGTGCACAATTTATTCTCAGGGAGAGTGAGATACTTGCTTTTGGGATCCCACTTGGGCAGTTGACTCCCAAAGCCAAGTCCTCTCTGGTTGCTACTATGGTTTTCTTGAAGCCATGTTAAGGCATCAGAGGATTTATTCCATTTACAAGTTTGATCTAACTCATGCTTGACTTTACCAAGTTCTTATTTAAGAGTCCTTATTTGTTCATACTTGGTATACCTCTTATCTTTTAGTTTTCCCATATTTGCTTCTAACATGGTATGAGAATGATCAACAATCTTTTTACTGGATCCTAACTTTAACTTTAAAATTTCAGATTTTAGCTCTAGAATCTCAGTTTCAAGTGGATGAACCTGGTTCATCAGGACATTGTTTTTCTTTTCATATTCACTTACTCTGATTTCCAGGTTCATGCATTTTGCTTTTAGCATTGCATATTCTTTAGAGAGTTTTCCTTTCTCTTTGGTTGTTTCTTCAGAATCATCCATGAAATCAAGTAGCAACTCAGAGAGTTTCTCTTTAGATAGGAATTTTATTTTGTTTTTGAGATGGGAGATACTTACCTCTGGTTCTTCATATGATTCCTCAGCGTATTCTCCAATTCCTGTTCTTCATTCTCACCATCTTCTGATTCTTCATCTGAGCTTTCCCCCCAAGCAGCAACCATAGCCTTTGTTGTGGTTTTCTTGGGTTGGACCAGTTCCTTCTTCCTGTTCCTTCTTTCAAATCTCTCCTTTTTCCATTCCAATTCCCACTGAGGACAATTCTTGATATGGTGGTCAGTCTTTCCACACTTGTAGCATCCCTCGTTGACTGGCCTTTCTGGAGCTTTAGCTTTGTTGTAGTTTCCACCTCTTGAGATGCCCTTTTTCCTTATGAGGAAGTTTCTGAATTCCTTAGTGATCATGGCCATTTTATCTTCCTCCAGACCTGCTCCCTCGATGATTCTCAGTACTGGACTCCTTTCCTTCTTTGGAGCATCCATTTTCATTGTCTGCCTTCTGAGTTCATACGCAGTAAGGTTTCCAATAAGCTCGTCTAATCTGAGGGTTGCCATATTTTTGGATTCCTGGATAGAGGTGATTTGGCTTTCCCAGGAAATTGGCAAGACCCTTGTCAAGATCTTCTCCACCCTGTCCTCTTCAATAATGACTCTACCAAGAGACTTGAGTTCATTTGTCAGAGTTGTGAACCTCGTGTACATCTCTTGGATTGTCTCTCCTTCTTTCATAGTAAAGTTTTCATACTGAGAGTATAGTAGAGTACCTCTTGATCTTTTCACTTGAGGTGTTCCTTCATGGGCTACTTGCAAGGTATCCCAGATTTCTTTGGCAGTGGTGCAGCTTTGGATTCTGCTATACTCGTCTGGACCTAGTCCACACACTAGCCACTTTTTGGCCTTAGCATTCTTCTCCCATTTCTTCAGATCCTCAGCAGTGCAGTCAACTCTTGTTTTTGGTACATCTATTCCTTCAGCAGTCTTCTTCATGGTGGCTAGAGGACCATCAATGACTATGTCCCAAAGCTCATAGTCTTCTCCAATCAAGTGGTCATTCATCTTGTTCTTCCACCAAGAGTAATACTGTCCATTGAAGAGTGGTGGCCTTGCAGTTGATTGACCCTCCCAGTTTCCAGGTGGTGCACTCATTTTGATCTTTTCCAAGGTGTTAGCCTTTTCAAGGATAACCTGGCTCTGATACAAATTGATGTTTTATACGTCAATACCACACAAGAGTGCAGTCTCTATAGAAGAACTTGGTTCTTCTAGGTGTTCCAACTCGTTATGTTGCGGAATAATAAATGCAAAAAATTAAAACATAGATTTTTACGTGGAAAACACCCGACTCAAAAGGTGAAAAAACCACGACCTACTACTCAGTAGGATTTTCCCAAACTCTTCACTACAACTCTGAGCCAAACAACATTTACAAAATAAACTCTTTTGTAAACCTAAGGACTAACTCTAATCCCTTTGTAGCAAACTAGCCTCTAGCTAATTGCGACAAACTTCAAGTTAACTCTAACTTGATCAATGTGTACCTATTACAATTGCTTCTAATAAAGCTGAAAGATACAATATTTAATCACCTAATACAAACCAACTAGACTCAAAACATAACAGATGGAACTGGTTCTTCTAGCTGGTTAAGTAGCTTTTGTGTTGCACAAGGAATCTGCTTGCAAAATTGCTTTTGTAAATTTGCTTTCGGTTCTTGTTTCACTTCTGCCTTTGTGCGATCAAATCTTAAAAGAAGCAGGAATGCTTCAACATTTTATAGCGCCAGTAGTTGAGAAGTTGTTTTTTAGTTCTAGTGCAACTCTTCCTTGGTGAAAAAGTTTGTGTTCATCTCAACTTCCTCGATCGTTTCTGTCCTTGATGAATTCAAACTCTTTCTTCTTATCACTTTGCAACCTTTTCGCTTTAGGAGACAACCTCTTAGTTCATAGACAGATCATGTTTATCTCCTGTGCATATATGCTTCTTGTGCCAATGGGTCTGTTTGATAATGTTTGCCCTGATGGACCTGGTTCAACTGGGTAGGCATTTGTCAATCTTCAAAACCATGCAGTGACTTGGTTCAACAGACCAAAATAATGTTGTCGCTAAAGAATCTTTAATGACCGGATTGTAAAATCGGTCATTAACTTTTAACGTCGGAGCTTTTAACGACCAGTGACGACCGAATTTTTTTTGGTCGTTATCAACTTATAACGACAGGAATTGTACTTTTAACGATCAAATTTCCCCTCGCTAAAATCCTGTTTCTTGTAGTGAATCACTCACCCTCAAAACTATGTCCCCAGAACACACAAGAACTTGGGAACAAAGATATGCTGTGAAAACCAGACTGTTTGTACCACACAGGAAAGCTACAGATCCTTACCCCCCTTTTGCTCTCACACTTATTCACTCAACTACACCACACGATCAATTTTCCATAAGGAAATGGTTGTAGGTGATCATGACAAAATAGAGCACCATCCAGCCCCACCCACTCAAGAACCTGAAAAAAGGATGGCAGTTTTATACTAACAAGTTTGTTTAATTGTGCAGGTATCCTCTCTAAGATTAGTCAGTTGTCTCAACTTCAGTGGGTGGTATTAGCATCCCTGGTGCTCATTATACTGAAGTTGATACAGTTTGACCTTCTTTTGCAAGCCATTTATGCATACACAGTCACTTGGTGGAGTAACTTCTATACAAAAGTTGTAACTCAGGGTCTTTTGCATAAAACTTTCTGTACTAAGGATGTTGAGTATAATTGCCCTCACCTAAACCATACAGCTGAACCCTCACAGACAGTCAATTATCTTAATTTCCAACATAAGTCCTCCAATTCAGTAGCTCTCCAGCAACAGGAACTCCTCCTGGTTCAATCAATCATATGGTGGAGAACTTGTAGTCAACTCCTCTGCCTCCATCTGTTGCACGAAGTTCAACCTCAACAGACAGTACTCCTGTGGATTCAGCTGCCTCTACTTTTACATTATGAAGAACAACAAGCCAGTACACACACACACACAGAGTAGAGTACACCCCCTGCCTAACCATCAACAGGTCAGCCATCAAAAGGATCATCAACAACCATCTCAGCTCTCCTCAATCACTAACCAGCAGCAAATTCATTCACAACATGCCAACATGTTGGCAAGTCACCAACGGGAACACTATAGGGTACCAGACCTAGTTCCTCAGCACATTTCCAAGCTCATTTCACCACACAACATCAGTCTATAGACTAAAACAACCATTGCAGTTCTGAGATAACATCCTCCCAGGTTGCAGAGCTAAAGCTCTTCAGAAGCAGGACAATGCTCTCTCTTTTCTGTCAGCAACAACAGACATCATCCGCTACTTTGCCCAATCATCTAGGCCTTTCTGATAGTTGTCTTCAACCTTGATTTCTTGGACATCAATGTCAAAGTAAGATTGAAGACAAGTCCCTCCTTTACCATTTTATTTTGTCATACTTCATAGGGATTTTCTACTTTTTCCCTAGTAGTAGAATGTGTTGTATATGGAAGATGATCTTCCAACTCAATTTTCTAGTAGAATTAGGATCAATTGTGCATTTTTGTATAGATGACCTAGGTTTACTACATTTTTTTGTAACTCCACTTGTCTACCAACTTAGGGTAGACAAATGGATGCCCACTATAGGTCTAACCCATCATACTTATCATGGTTCATTTGGAAACTTAGTTTTGGGTGTTCATCTTTTGTAATCTTGGAGGTCAGGTCCATGCCCTCCCCCCTCCATTGTTGTACTTTATGTTATATCAATTAAAATCAACCCTAGGCACAACGGCTAGAGGACTTTAATAACAAAATATATATAACCTTTATCGTTTTTCAATTTTTCTTGCCAATAATTAACAAGTGATAAGGCTAGGCCTAATATGTATTAAATTTCAAAATCAAGTTCAAACATATTTTTAATTAATTAAGTCAACAGAATAAGTTTAAGTAACTCAGGTATTGCATGATAATAATCCTAAGTCTACTCAGACATAAACATGATTTAGCTACATACGGGCTCTCGTCACCTCGTGCGTATGTAGAATACATAAATAGTAGCACATGACAATTTAATATCACACAGGGGGTAGTTTCCCCCTCCCAGGGTTAGACAAGAAACTTGCCTCGCTCCGAAGCTCCATAACCGGCTCCAAACCTTTCCAACAACTAAAATCGATGCCCATTGCTCCAAAACTAGTCAATCAATGTGAAAATCCATAAATATATACTCTAATACTCATTATAGTTCAAATTATAACTATTTACAACTCCACTCGAAAGGTCGATAAAGTCACCCTCGGGCCCACGTGCCAGGATTTCAAATATTTCAGAAGATAATCATTACCCATAACACTATGAACTCAAATATGTTATTTATTCCCAATTCCATGCCCAAATTCGTGGTCAAAATAAAACAAATTATCAATTTCTTAGTTTTTCTTCAATATCCCAAATTTCTACAATATTTTCAAGTCTAAATCCATATATAAACCTTGTATGTAACTCACAACTAGTGGAAATCTCTTACCTCATGCTTGGTGATGAATATGGTACTCCAAAATCACTCCTAGGTCGGCTCCCATGGAGAAAATGTGATGAAAATGTCCCAAACCCCATTTTTCAAAAACATCGCTGCCCAAGTCCTTCCTGTTCGTGATCGCGAAATAACCCGCGCGATCGCGATGGCCAAACAACCCTACACCTAGAATCACCTCTTCGAGAACGCGATGCCCAAAACGTGATCGCGTTGCTTAGCCTCTTCCTCTTTCACGATCGCGAGACCCAACAAGCGATCTCATAGAACAATTCTTCCCAAACAAGCCAGCACCGTTAACTCAGCGTGTTCGTGATAGCTCCTAAGTGAAAGCTAAGAACCTCCATCCCAACCTCCACGAACGTGACTCTATATGCACGATCACGTAGAAAACAATTTCCACCAGTCCTCTTCACCCTTCGTGATCGCGGCCCTCTTCTCGCGATTGTGGAAGAGGAAACCAAATGCCCATAATCAAACAACTCCACTAGGTCCAATAGTAGTCCGACTCGATCCAAGACACACCCGAGGCCTAAAATCACATCAAAAAAATATCAAAATCATTAATCGCACTCCAATTCCAGCTTAATGAACTTTAGAACTTCAAACTTCTACATTCGATGCCGGAACCTATCAAATCTCTGATTGACCTCAAATTATTCACTCAAGTCACATCCGGTATTACGGACCTACTCCAACTTCCAAAATTGGAATTCGACCCGGATATCAAAAAGCCTACTCCCAGTCAAACCTCCAAAAACCATCAACTTCCAACTTTCGCCAAATGACCTCGAAATGACCTACAAACCTCCAAATCCACATCCGGACGCGCCCCTAAGACCAGAATCACCGTACGAAGCTATTTCTAGGCTCGTAATCCCAAATGAACATCGATAAATTTAAAATACACTTCAACCCAAGTTCATGAAATTACTCCAATGCAAACTTTCCATAATAGGTGCCGAAAGGCTCCTGGGTCATCCAAAATCTGATTCAGACATACACCCAATTTCAAAATTATCATAGGAATCTGTTGGAACCTTGAAATACTGATTATTGGGTCATTTACTCAAAAGTATAACCTTAGTCAATTCTTCAAACTTAAAGCTTCCGAAATAAGGATTGTCTTTCCAAATCAACCCTGGACTTCACAAAATTCAATTCTTACCATGCGTACAAGTCATAATACCTAGAGTGAAGCTACTCAAGTCTTCAAACCCCCAAATAACGAGTTAGATCTCAAAATGATCGGTCAGGTCGTTACAATATGCAACAATATTTTGACAAAGTCCAAGTTTTACGTTCCCGGTTCAGGGAATGGTCGGTGATCCACATTTCAAGACAGAAGAATGTGGAAGCTGATGCATTAGCTAACTTGGATTCTTCAGTGGATTTGAAAGGCGTTGATTTTGGCTCAATTTTACAGTTGTCGCATTCAGTTCTAGATGTGGATCGTTATTATGAAGTTAATTCAATAAACCTATTCTGGGATTGAAGAAATAAATTTATTGAATATCTAAGGCATGGAAATTTTTTTGAAGATTCTAAAGCCTCCTGAGAACTCAAAAGAAAAGTTGTCCGGTATTGTCATGTTGATGGAGAATTATACAGGAGATATTTCCAGGGTCCTTTTGCTCGATGCTTAGGACCCGCAAAAGATAATTATGTAATAATTGAAGATCATGAAGGAGTCTGTGGTAATCATTCTTGAGCAGATTCATTGGTGCTCAAATTAATACAAGTTGGTTTCTATTAGCCTCGACTGGAGCAAGATGCTAAGACTATTTTGTAAAAGTGTGATAAATGCCAACTTTATGATCTGTTAGTACACCAGTCGGCTGGACTATTGCATTCAGTTGTGTCACCATGGCCGTTTATTAAATAGTGGATGGATATAGTTGGATCCTTGACTTAGGGATCCGGAGATGTAATATTTCTTTTGATTTTGACTAATTATTTTACTAAAAATGTTGAGGCATGTGTTTTCAAGAAATTTTGAGAATGAGAGGTGATATTTCATTTGGGATCACAGTATTTGTCGATTTGGAGTGTCAAAAGAAATTACTTGTGACAACAGGCAGCAATTCATAGGCTCCAAAGTAACAAAATTCTTAGAGGGATTGAAGATTAAAAGGATCATGTCATATCCGTATCATCCAAGTGCTAATGGTGAAGCAGAATTAACAAACAAAGTGATAATTAAAAACTTCAAATGAAAATTAGAATATGCAAAATACAGGTGGCTTGAGGTGTTACTCGGAGTACTATAGGCATACCGAACCACAGCAAAATAAAGTATCGGAGAAACACCTTTTCATAAACCACGAAAAAATAAAGTGCCGAAGAAACACCTTTCTCTCTTTTATATGGAGCTGAAGCTTTGATTCCGGTGGTGAAAGGTGAGCCAACTATGAGTTTTTCCAAACAAACGAGCATCAAAACATTGAAGCTATGTTGATTAAGTTTGATTTGCTTGATGAGCACGAATATTTAACCTATGTAAGGATTATGGCGCAGAAGCAAAGAATGAAAAGTTATTATAATCGTAGAGAAAATCTTTGTCATTTTAAAGTCAAAGACTTTTGTTCTACGAAATGTAACACATATTACTTGGGAAGTCGAAACATAAAATTAGGAAGGACCTTACAAGATTTTTTCTATAACCCGTAAAGGTACGTATGAACTAGAAAATCAAGATTGAGTTAAATTACCAAGAAACTGAAATATGACCCATCTCAAGAGGTACTATTGTTGAAGACCGTTGTTCATACTAAAAGTTTGCACTGCACTCTTTTTTCCTTCGTCCGGTTTTTGTCCCATAGATTTTTCTGTCAAGGTTTTAATGAGGCAACAATGTAAAGTGTATTAAGAATGTGAAATTCTAATGGAAACAAGAAATCCAATGTTTGAATGCTTATAGTTTGCATTCGAATACTTGGGGAGGCTACTCATACGAAAATAGTAAAAATGTCAATGTTAGCTTCAAAAGGCAAGTGAAGTATTCGATAATGCAGTAATAGCGGAGACTGCTGAATCCAGAAAACACATTTTGAACTGAAACGTTCAGTTGTTATGAATCACCACAAAATAGGACCGGGTATTGTATATCCAGTTCCATTAAAATAAGAAGTACAAATTAGCCGCATGTCTTGGTAGTTATTTTATTTATCAAATCTAAAAAGTGTCTTGCTTGTCTAATGTATTTTTAAAAAAATAAGGAATAAATGGAAGTCCTTTAAATTTTATATCTCACTTCTTGTCTAATGGACATGATATTTTCTTTATTTGAAGGTTGCTTAAACTTCAAATGTAAGTGCCAAAACGAACATGAGACGTCCTCTTCAAGAGCATCATAAATATAAGGTCCCTCTCTAATGAAACCTTTTCTAGTTAAAGGATAAAAAAATAGAAGTATAAATACCTGACAATAAAGTTAATCGGAGGCGAAAATTCCCGGACTTTATCAACAAGAAAGCATAAATAAAAAAGATATCTTTTGTTAAAAATCCTGAGAAGTTAAGGGTATATTTTATTTCAAAATTCCGGACCCAAAACGAGTCCGGAATAGTTACAAGAGTTGCTTAAAACCAAAAAAATTATAAAATATTTTAATCTGCTTTATTAGAAGAGGTTGAAGTTTGAGAATCTTCTCTGCATCTTTTTGACTTAAAGGTTACTCATTTTCTGGCTCTTCGTCTTCACCTTTCTCTTCAAATTCTGAGGACTCAGAGCGAGTGTCCGAAGAGCTAGAAGTAGTGGGCTGGGTAGGAATGTTTTCGAAGGAGGTTGTTTCTAAAGTAATAGCTTCGACAATGTAGTCATCTATATTTTTAATTCCATTTTTAGCATCCTCCAGAGTCTTCCTCCTCATACTGTAAAACATCATGAGTTTTCTCAGGCAAGAAAGAATCTTCTTGAGCTAAGAATCTGGCTTGGAGTTTTTGGATCTTCGACTGCAGTAGCTTGTTGTAAACCTTCCAAATATTTTAGGCCCCAATAGATCATTATTGGCTTTGGTGTATTAACGAGTTTGTTCCATTACCTTTTAGAGCATTTTCTCCATTTTGGCTCTCTTCCCTTCGGCCACAGTAGCTTCTAATGGAAGCAAACTCACGCTCGGTAGCCGAAGTAACAACATCCTTCTACTCTTCCCATGCAATCTTTAGCTCAACAATCTCATCATGTAGTTAAGTAGCTTCTTGACTATCAGTCATTTTTTCTTGCTCAGTTTGCATTAGTCAGGTTTCGAGTTAGCCCATTTGAGCAAGTTTGGCCTCCAGGACAAAAGGCGCTTAGTAAGTTTTTCCCGCTCAGATTTAAGTGCTTCCTTGTCCAATATTCCTTTGCAAAATTCATAGGCAAGAAGGTTAGCCTGTAAGCCTAATTTTGATATTATCAGAGATGGAGTAAAATAAATGTAAAGATGTGACGATCTGATAGGTCGTTTTGTGTACTAGCCTTTATTTCTGTGTTCCAATACCTCTATTAGATTCATTTGATGTTTCGTGATTTATGTGTGTGGTCTATGTTATTTTTCAGAAATTGTTTGCGTAAATATATGAAGAAAATTAATTTTTAGCTTAAATTAGCACGTGAGTTGACCACAGTCAACATTCTTTGTAAATGACCTCGGATCAGTATTTTGACGATTCTAACATGTTTGGATAATGTTTTTGGACTTGTACACACTTTTGATTGAGGTTCGGGGTGAGCCGAGTGCATTTCGGCGTATTATGTGAAAAATTGTGAAAATGACGTTTTAAGTCGAAAATCATGAGTTTTGATGATTGATTATTGTTATTTGATGTTATATTTATTATTTGAGGTAGCGAGCAAGTTTATATGAGGTTATGAAACTTGTGTGCATGTTCGGTTTGGAGCCCAAGTGTTTCGGGTGTGTATCAAATAATGTTTTGATTATTTGAGTTAGCTAGTGTGCTATCAGTTCTGGTGTTGATTTGCAGATCTCACATTTGCGAGGTTTGGTTTGCAAATGCGATCCTCACATTTGCGAGTATGAGCTTGGGCTAGGTGACCTCGTATTTGCGAGGAAACGGTTCGCTTTTGTGAACTGTCATAGGCCGCTTTTGAGAACATCTTGGTCGGATTTGTGATCAATAGCAACATAGTTCAGCTTCGCATTTGCGAAGCTTTTGGGCGTATTGCGAAGCTTTTGGGAGCATTTCCTTTGGGGGTACGTTCGCATTTGCGAGCAATTTGTCTCAATCGCGACTTCTTGGCTTCTGACGCACTGATCACTTGAGGGATCCGTCCTTCGTATCGCGATACGTGTAACTGGGTAAAAAAGGAGAAAACCGGGACTCAAATTATTTTACACCATTTCTTAACCCTAAACATTCTAGAGGCAATATTTTAAGAATTTCGTCTTCGCAAAATTATTGTTAAGCACCTCTAATCCACTTTCTTTTTATTTCCCATTACTTTTCATATGTTTTAAACATCAAATCAACAAATTTCATGGTAGAATTTTAGAGTTTTAAAAATTGAGATGTAGACCTTAATTTGAGGTCGTATTTCAATATAAAACACATAACTGGGCATGGGGGTGAATGGATAATCGAATTTTTTTTCGGATCTCAGATTTTGACCAAGAAAGCTCGGGTTGACTTTATCAAATTCATCAAAGATTGAACCTTTTTTCATTCATGAGTAGTTTCTAAAGCTTATTTTGAATTGTTTGATCGATAATTGACTAGATTCAGTTGGTTTGGAGGCTTATTCGAAAGGCAAAGCCGTGGTTGACTATTGAGTTGGGCGCGCAAAGAGGTAAGTGTTGTGTCTATCCTTGACTTGAGAGAATTAGGACTTGTTGGTCTATTTGTTATGTGAATGCGTGGGGAAACAACGTATATGCAAGGTGGCAAGTGTATGTGCGCCGTCGTGGGGTTAAAGCATGCGCGATTAGGCTATTTATTTCCATGTCTTCTTTCATTCCATATTTTCTCTTGTTACATGCTTTAGTTGCTACATGTTCTTACTTGTTATCCATACTTCACTTGTACTTGTTCTTTAATTGTTACTCATTTCAATTTGAACATTTCTCACTGAATATGTGCTTACCTGTTACATGCTTCTAATTGCATTAATTAGATTTTATTTTGTTGTCTCATGTTCTACTTTATTTTACCGTGCTTATATTGCTTGAAGTGCTTTATTTTGTCATTTTGTTTATGTGAGCCATCTTCCTATTTCGGTATTATTGATTTTCCAAGGTCTGGGGTTGTGAATTATTAGCTATTCTTCGTTTGTATTGGTAATTCCTTATTGTTTCGCACATATCATTTTATCTTTTTTGTTGATATTTTGTAAATACTAGTATTGAGTCATTTATGATAATAAAATTATATTGGGGGATTGAGTTACGCGCCACAACGATACTGGAATAAATTTATATTGGGGGATCAGGTTGCACGCCGCAACGGAACAGGAAACGATATGATATTGATATTGGAAATGAGTTATACGTTGTAAAAGATATTGTGTCGCAACATGGGATCGTGTTGCACGCCGCAACGGATATGATGCATTGTAGTTGTTTGTGGTTGTTGAGGTTATTCTCAGTATTTTGATATTAGATTGGAGATTATGTTATTTTGGAGCCCTCTGGTAGTTGACCTTCGGGTCCGTTTGTATAAGTTTACTGCTTAATTTCTATTTCTATTTTCTGTTATTATTATTTCATACTTGTTATTTGTGAATGAATTGCCATAGCCTTCACTCCTTAGTCGAGGTTAGGCTCGGTACTTACAAGGTACATGGGGTCGGTTGTACTGAGGCTACACTTTTGCACTTCTTATGCAGATACTAGTGTTAGTCCCAGCGGCGTGTAGCGAAGACTGCTCGAATTCAACTTCTTTCAGATACTTGAGGTAGAACTGCTGGCGTTCGCAGTCCTTGAAGTCCCCTTCTATCCTATCTTTAATGTTTTTCTTATTTCGAACAGTTATATTTCGTTTAGCTTTAATCTATAGAGTTCTAGTATGTTCATGTAATCGTGATTCTAGATTTCTGGGATATGTTTAAACTACGCTACGTAGTATTTATCACGTCAATTTCAGACTATTACATTTTTGTATTATTAATGTTCTATTTTAAATTGTTAAAGCTGGTTAAGTAAATAGCAAATGTTGGCTTTCCTAACAAGTGAAATGTAAGGCGCCATTACGATCTTGAGGTTGGGATTACCGATCGTGATAAGTTGGTATCAAAGCTCTAGGTTTCCTAGGTCTCACGAGTCTTGAGCAAGCTTAGTAGAGTCTAGGGAATCTGTACGGAGATGTATGTACGTATCTTCTAGAGGCTACAGAGCTTTAGGAAAATTTCGCTTATTTCTTTATCTATTATGCGACTTTATTATATTACTAAAGTTTAAAACAACCAATGCTTCTTCTCTCGCAGATGGTGATGACATGTACATCATCTACAGTCAGGAAGGAGCCCAAGCCCCCTGTTGAAGCCATTAATAGAGTCGGGGTCTGAACGAGGTTGGGGAAGAAGCAGAGGTAGAGCTTAGTATAGAGCACGTGCAACAACACCCATTGTAGAGCCTCAAATAGAGCATGAGAAGGATATCCTGGTTCTGACCGCAGAAGTCGGATCCGCTTAGGCCCTCGAGGCATTCATTGCTATTCCCGTACCTCAAGACGCCCTAGTTCACTTTGTGGACCTTATGGAGAGTGTGGCCCATGCCATAGTATTTCCTCTAGCACCAGTTGTCTCTCATACTAGGGAGATGCTCAGACTCCCGCCACTCACACTCTAGAGCATATGGATCCCCTGTACAAAACTTTGACGGTTCTAGGAGTTGGAGTAGTTCAGCCCACTATGGTTACTCAGTCCGGGGAGAGGCACACGATGTCTTCTGAGGGATTGAAAAGGTTGGATAAGTTAACCAAGTTCTTTCCTATTCATTTTGGTGGTACATCTTCTGAGGACCTACAAGATTATTTGGATCGTTGCCACCAGGTGTTGCACAACACGGGTGTTGTGGAGTCCAATGGAGTCCACATCACGATGTTTTAAATGACTGGCTTTGTCAAGAGATGGTGGCAGTACTATGATCGACCCAGAGCAGCAGGTTCACCTCCACTAACATGGGATCAATTCTCACAGCTATTCTTGGAGAAGTTCATTCATTTTAATCTAAAAGACGAGTACCACAACTCGTTTGAGCGTCTACAGCAAGGTAGCATGATTGTTACCAAGTAGGAGACCAGATTTGTGGACCTATCTCGCCATGCAACTATTTTGATTCCTACTGATAGGGAGAGGGTGAGGAGACGCATAGATGGCCTTACTTTTTGTATTAGACTACATATGGCCAAGGAGGCTGGGTAGGGAGGTATGTGATAAGAGGCCTCATCGTTTTAATCATTTCACTAGTGCATCATCTAGGGATAAAGGTTCATGTGGTAGAGGACATCCTTACAGGGTGCTTCAATCAGTGGTTCAGGTAGCACACGGTTCTTCGCGAAGTTGTGATTCTTATGGGTCTTGTCCTGAGAAGCCAACATACACTGCACCTTCAGCTCCTATCAATGCACCACTGCAACAGAGTTACTACATTGGTCATCGCGTCATCAGGGATCATTTCGAATTAGCAGATAGGCTAGCGGCGGGGTTGCTTTGAGGGGCACGATTACATATCAAGAGGCACAGTACGAGATTGGAGAGAAGTAGACCATAGTAGGGTACATGTGCCATAATTCCAATATTGATTGCTCCACTGCCCGCACAACCAGCCACAGGCAGGGGCTAGGCAGCTAGAGGTGGTGGTCGGGCTGTTAGAGGTAGAGGTCAGCCAGTTGGAGCCTGTTCGAGGGGCGGAGGTTAGAGTGGTGGTTCTCACCCTAGTTTTTATGCATTACCAGCTAGACCAAAGGTTGAGTCTTCGAATGTAGACATCAAAGGTATTATTCCAGTTTGCCATAGAGATGCATCAGTTCTATTTGATTCGGGTTCCACTTATTCATATGTGACATCCTATTTTTCTTCATATCTGGATACGTCTCGTGATTATTTGAGTGCTTTTGTTTATGTTTCTACGCCTGGTAGAGATTCTATTATGGTAGAACGCGTATATCATGCTTATTTCGTCACTATCGGGAGTTATGATACTAGGGTAGACCTTTTATTTCTTGATATAATGGATTTTGACGCGATCTTAGGCATGGATTAATTGTCACCTTATCACGCTATTTTGGATTGTCACACCAAGACTGTGATATTAGCCATGTCGAGGTTGCCTCAATTATAGTTGAGAGGGACTCCTGGCCATTCTACTGTAAGATCATTTCTTATGTGAAGACTCGGCCTATGGTCGAGACGGGATGTCTAGGATATTTAGCATATACCCGTGATCCTAGTGCGGAGGTTCCTTCCAAAGATTCGGTACCAGTTGGGCATGAGTTTCCAGAGGTATTTCCTAAAGATTTGGCGAGGATGCCACCCAATAGATATATAAACTTTTGCATTGACTTGGTACCATGCACTCAACCCATTTCTACCACACCATATGGTATGGCCCCAATTGAGTTGAAGGAATTTAAGGAGCAGTTGTCGGATTTTCCTAAAAAGGGATTCATTAGACCTAGTGTCTCGCCTTGGGGTGCACTGGTGTTGTTTGTCAAGAAGAAGGATGAAGCGATGAGGATGTGTATAGATTATCGGTAGTTGAACAAATTCACTATCAAGAACAAGTAATCTGATGTCGAGGATTGATGACTGACATGATCAGCTTCAGGATGCCAAGGTGTTTTGCAATAATTACTTGAGATCTGGCTACCAGCTAACGGCTACCATCAGTTTAAGATTAGGGCATTAGATGTCCCTAAGACAACTTTTCAAACTCGGTACGATCAATATGAGTTCTTAGTGATGCCATTTGCTTGACTAATTCCATAACATCATTTATGGATTTGCCTTATTTGGACTTTTTTGTGATTGTCTTCATTGATGACATTTTGTTTACTCCTGCAGTTGAGATGAGCATGAACAACATATGCGGATCGTACTTCAAACCCTTAGAGATCGTCAATTATATGCCAAATTTTCAAAGTGTAAGTTCTGGTTGGACTCCGTTGCCTTTTAAGGCCATTTTGCATCTTTTGAGGGCATTAAGGTGTATCCTAAGAAGATTGAGGCATTTTAGAACTGTCCTAGACTTGCTTCAGCTATAGAGATTCACATCTTCTTGAGTCTGGCAGGTTATTATCGCCGATTTGTGGAGGTTTTTTCATCTATCTTAGCCACATTGACCAAGTTGACCCATAAGGGATCTATTGACTACAACACCGGTATTGGTGTTTCCTACAGGTTCGGGATCATACACTATGTATTGTGATGCATCACGTATTGGGCTTTGCGCGATATTGATGTAGCACAGTAGAATGATTGCCTACGCATATCGGCAGTTGAAGGTTCATGAGAAGAATTACCATGTGCATGAATTAAAGTTGGAAACCATTGTTCACGCGCTGAAGATTTTGAGCCACTATATGTATGGCATTCCATGTGAGATCTTTACCGACCATCGGACTCATCAGCACCTGTTCAAGAAGAAATACCTCAATTTGTGAAAGAAGAGATGGTTAAAGTTATTGAAAGACTATGATGTCACCATAATATGTCATCAAGGGAAGGTCAATGTAGTGGTGGATGCGTTGAGTAGGAAGCCAAAGAGCATGGGTAGTTTTTCATATTTACCTGTCATGACCACAATTTTCCTCCGTAAGGGAACAAGGTGGATTCTATTCTGTAAGATTAGGTAAGCCTAACATATTGAGAATTTATAAAGAACCTTCTAATAACTCAACCACTGTCATATAAATAAACTCTGTAACTCAACAAAACACAACTTTCCAAAATCCGGCAAATACAAGTCACAAGCTCTATAAGATGGTACTGAACATCCCTATACACCGGTGTCTATAAAAGGATACAAAAAGAAATTAGACTAGATAAAGGGTGACTCATAGGCCTGCAGGCGCCAACATGTATACTTTGAAGTCTCCAAAGTTGAGCTCATCTCACTGATACTTGGATTGGTAGGACGTACCTCGATCTGCACAAAATGATATGCAGAGGCATAGTATTAGTACACTGCAACGGTACCTAGTAAGTGCTAAACCTAAAATAGGTAAAGTAGTGACTAGGTCAGGTCAAGGCCCTTCTGGAATAAATAAGAAACTGAATGAGTAATTAATAGTGTAATCATAGAATCAAATGGAAATGAAACAAGTAAGGAATATACCAAGATTGTCTACACTGAATTAAGAAAAATAATGTGTCATGGAAGAAAACAAGGAATGTTTTGCCAAGGAAACAAATCAATAAAAAGATAAGTGAGATTATAGAAAAGTATCATCAAGAGTCACTACCGAGGAACCGCCTCGTAGTCTCATATAAAAAAACAATTCACAATCTTTCCTTATATCACCGTGGGAGCCTTGCATTTAGTTTTAAAATTCATTTTTCCCAAAATGGCTTCCCGCGTTTTAACCCACCTTATCACACCACGTGGCTTCAAGTAGTTCCCCTACTAGCAAAACGCGTATCAATCCCACCTTATCTCAACGCATGCGTTTCAAGCCCACCTTATCTCACCGCATGCGCTTCAACCCCAGATACTTATACCACTGCATGCATATCGATATCACAACGTATCACAAATCGCACTTCAAGTTCCCAACATCACAACTTGCCAAGAAACCATCAACAATAGTGTTTTCACAACACAATGCCCATGGCTCAACCACAATATGCACAAGAGTCTCACAATATCAATCGGAAGTGAATAACTCAACAAGAATAGTATTTCACAACATTACAACTTTGCCTCAATGTAAATGACGACCTTTATAACTCAATATCAATTTCAGTAATAAGTTATTCCAAATATAATAACTTCCAGTAAGGAACTCAATGGTTAAATAATGAATAAGGAATGGAGGAAACAATGCTTCAACTAAACATGTGAAGGCAATTAACAAGTAAGAGATAAGAGAAGTAGAGCATGTGAAGATAGACTAATGATGATGATTATGACATGGTAAGGTAACTCAATTAAGGCATGAGATGAATCTACATAGCTAAAATCGGTAAATTTTCAACAATTATCCCGTGTACACACTCGTCACCTTGCGTACACGACTTTAACATATCACAATTAACACAAACCAACACCAATCCTAAAAGGTAATTCCCCCACACCAAGTTAGGCAAGACACTTACCTTAAAACACGCTAACTTAATCCACTAGTAAGATTTTCCCTCGATTATGCAACACCGAACGACTCGAATCTAGCCAAAATAACTTCATACCATAAATATAAACTATAGAAAAATATTCCGAATAATAAAGTTAAGATTTTTAAAGAGAAATAAAAAGTCAACTCAAAACGTCAACCCTAGGTCCGCATCTCGGAACCTTACCAAAATTACAAAATTCAAACATTCGTTCGATAACGAGTCCAACCATACAAAAATTACTCAAATCTGACCTCAAACTGCCTTCCAAATCCCCAATTTAGTGTAAGAAGTTTTCACAATGTTTCCCCAAATTTCCAACTCAAATCACAAATTAAATGATGAAAATGACAATGGACTCGTGTAATATAGCCAAAATTGAGTTAGAATCACTTAACTCGGTGAATTTCTTGAAAACCCCACAAACATTTGCCACTAACCGAGGTCCAAAAATAATTAATGAAATCAAACCCTCGAAGGCCTCTATTTATTCCCAGTGAAGTCACATCTGTGAACCCACAGCCGCAGCTACGAAATTTCCATTGCAGGTGCGTATCACGACCCCAATAAAAGAGTCACGAGGGGCACCCGATGTCTTGCTCAACCAAGCACCAACGTAACATATCTTTCTTATCGTACTGTCATTGGTAATTGGCCATCATGGCTGCAACTCGTAATATATAACTATAAGTGGGAAAGCACTGTATGAATGAACCATCTTTCTTAAAACATGAATTCATATGGGCCGTCAAGGCCTCTAACATACTACACCAAATGAACCTCTGTCTACAAAGCCTCTAAGAGTATTTGACATCAAATGGGATAGGGTACCGGCCTACCCATAAGTTTGTAGAAAAATTCTGACACGATGACTCGTAGACTCGGCATCACTCCGAATGAGGTGGGGTCTTAGCGATCCTTCGCTAAATGCTAACCCTATCTACTATGTGGGCTCGTCAAACTAATTGTCCATAATTGCAGGCATGAATGCATCGTCCCCCACAAAAATGACGTCAGTACGAATACGGTACCGAGTATGTAAGGCAGATAAATAAGTATAAAAAAACATGGAAGAAACATGGAGTAAATGATTCATCATGTAAATCTGGGTAACTCTATAAATCATGAAATACTTATAGTGTCATGCATATGCGTATGAATGTCTTGTCGTGCATAGGTACATGTGTTCATAACATCATCAAGCCTCTGATCATATCTTCTTGACCACTGTGAGCAAAATCATCAATGTATACCAACTGATCTGGTGGTTGTGCGTATATAACGCCGTAACCTTTTCCCATATCCCATATACATATATACGCGTATACAACGCCATCTGGTCATGGGTCAATGTACATGTATAAATGAATACAATGCATGCGAAATACGTCAATAAAATCTCTTGGAATCATAAGACCATTATGACTTTGAGTAATATAATGAAATAATCTTTTTCAACTTACGTATTTTTTTAAGACCCATGAACACAAGATGTAATAATAAGACACATACATGAGCCGATTCTTTTGACAAACCCTCTAACACACATCAATTGTGATAAATCACATAACGGCAGATCGAAGTAGGAAAAATCCATATGATATTATTGAGAATATTGTACCATGATTACATAGAATTGCATCTCACGCATAATTGAATTATGTATGAATTTTCTGAAGCCTCATCTGCACTTTGTAGTCATAAGACTTTTCATTTTTCTTAGTTTAGAGAGCCATTCACATTTGAAGCAATTGGAAAACCAAAGAAAGTAGGGGCCAAAGTCTCTTAAGATTTTTTCTGAAACATTCTTTGATATGTAGATATTCAAAGATGAATTAGAGATGTTCTCTTAACCCTTGGGAGTGGCCCCATTTAGTGTCTTGGTTGGCCAAAGACTTCTCCAAATTTTGCCACCTTTTATGTGAATTTAAAAGTCATTTACTTGGTCAAATCTTGCTGCCACATTAAAGTTTCCTTGGTCTTATCCAAGATCCTTAATTAATCATTCACTAATCCTTAATTCACTTATTAATCCCCATTAACCAATAATTAACTAATTATCTACGAAATTAAGAATTATCTCAAATTACTTAAAATACTACACTTTTAGCACACTTTATACACCTTACTATCATGGTCATGCAGTACCTTGTATGGTACTAGACCATAAATACCGTGTAATATAGTTCGGATCGTACTTTATCCCAAATTATCAAACTTCGACGAAACTCATTTTCTTCGATTCGCTTACCTCTCACCTTCACAAATTTACTTATCACTTGTTTCAAATAGCGTAATACTTATAATCTCTAAATAATATTATCCTTGAATTGATGTCAATTATCTTACGACACATTCAATGTACAATACTATAGGGTATAACATCATTGCAATATAATACTGCGGAGCGTAACATCATCGTAATATAATACTGCGGAGCGTAACATCATTGTAATATAATATTGCGGAGCATAACATCATCATAATATAATACTGCGGAGCGTAAAATCATCGTAATATAATACTGCGGAGCGTAACATCATCCTAATATAGTACTGCGGAGCGTAACATTATCGCAATATAATATTGTGGAGCATAACATTGACGTAATACTACGGGGCGTAACAGTGCAGTTATAACTAAGGTCAATATCCTTCGCTTATGCACTAAGGCTCACATGTGCTTCCGTGCACGCAGGCCTTCCTGACCATGTCCGCATCTACGACCAAGATTTTTGCACTTGCCAGCTCGCAGATGCGGAAAGAACCTCACATATGTGATTCCTGTCTGGACCAAAGCCTGTCGCTTCTGCGATCAGCCTGTTGCATTTGCGTGTCCACACCTATGTCCAAACCCTTCGCAGATGCGATGACACCAGAATAGTAGTGGTTCAGCAACAAACAAGTCCAAAATTTATTCCGGATTCAATACGAATCACACCCGGGGCACCAGGGACCCCGTCCGAATATACCAACAAGTTCCAAAACACATAACAGACCTACTTGAGGCCAGAAATCACATTAAACAACATTGATTCTACGAATCGCAATCCAATTAAAGCCTACTGAAACTATGAACTTACGAATTCAAAAATTAATGTTGATTCATACCAAAACAACTCTAGTTGACTTCAAATATTTCACATAATACATAAATGAGATCACTGACCTATTCCAACTTCCCGAATCAAAATTCGACCTTGATATCAATAAAGTCAACTCCCGGTCTAACTTCTCAACCTTCCAAACCTTCAACTTTATAACTTTTGCCAATTCAAGCCGAAACGATCTACATACCTCCAAATCAACATCCGAACACGCTTCTAAGTCCAAAAATAAAATACAAAGTTATTGGAACCGTCAAAACTCCATTCCGGAGTCGTCTACACAAAAGTCAAGCAACGATCAACTTTTTCAACTTAAGCCTCCAACTTAGGGACTATGTGTCCCATTTCACATCGATACTCACTCGGGAAAAAAAACCAAACACCCCCAGCAAATCACATAACCATAACCAGCAAAGTGGTTGACCGAGTCGTTACATCCTCCCTCTCTTAAAACAAATATTCGTCCTCGGACGACTATCGAGGCATACCTGAAGTGGTGAAAAAATGAGGATAACGGCTACACATATCATGCTCAGTCTACTAAGTTGCCTCCTCGACTTGTTGGCCCCTCTACTGAACCTTCGCAGAAGCAATGCTCTTTGACCTCAACTTTTGGACCTGCCGGTCCAAAATGGTGATCGGCTCATCAACATAAGACGATTCTTTATCCTACTGGACTGAGATAAAATCCAACACATGAGACGGGTCAACATGGTAATTTCGGAGAATAAAGACATGGAATACTGGATGAGATGCAGCTAGACTAGGTGGAAATGGAAGCTTGTAGGTCACCTATCCAATCCTCTCAAGAATCTCAAGAGGTTCGATATACATAGGGCTCAACTTGCCCTTCTTCCCGAACCTCATAACACCCTTCATAGGCGAAGCCCGAAGCAAGACCCGCTCCCCAAGCATGAATGCAACATCGCGAACCTTGCAAGGATAACTCTTCTATGTAGATTGGGTTGTGCGAAGCCAATCTTGAATCAATGTAACTTTATCCAAAGTATCCTGAACCAGGTCAGTACCTAATAGCCTAACCTCATCTAGCTGAAACCAACCCACCGGAGACCGACACAACCTCCCATACAAGTCCTCATATGGAGCCATGTGAATGCTCGACTAGTAGTTGTTGTTGTAGTCAAACTATGAAAGGGGTCAGAACTGATCCCAAGAACCCCCAAACTCCATAACACATGCACGAAGCCTATCCTCGTATATCTTAATGGTGCGCTTGGACTATCCGTCCGTCTAACAGTTGAATGTTGTACTCAACTCAACCTGTGTGCCCAACTCACATTGTACGGCCTTCCAAAATCGCGATGTAAACTACGTACCTCGGTCAGAGATGATGGTTACCAGCACGTCATGAAGTTGGACAATTTCACGAATATAGACCTGAGCCAGCTGCTTTGAAGAATAAGTAGTCCCCACTAGAATGAAATGAGCTGACTTTGTCAACCTATCCACAATCACCCATAGTGCTTAAAACCTCTTTTGTGTATGTGGGAGCCTAACAACAAATCAATGGTAACCCACTCTCATTTCCACTCGAGAAATCTCTAGCCTCTGAAGCAATCCACCCGGTCGTTGATGCTCATACTTCACCTGCTAACAATGTAGGCACCGAGCTGTATACTCCACTATGTCTTTCTTCATTCTCCTCCACAAATAGTGCTGCCTCAAGTCGTGATACAACTTGGTGGCACCCGGATGAATGTACCACGAACTATGGGCCTCCTGAAGAATCAATTCATGCAAACCACCTACATTGGGAACATATATCCGGCCCTGGATCCGCAATACACCGTCATCCCAATAGTCACCTTCTTGGCATCGCCGTGCTGAACTATGTTCGTGAGGACAAGAAAATGGGGGTCATCATATTGACGCTCTCTGATACGATGATAAAGAGAAGACCGAGAAACCACAAAAGCTAAAACTCAACTTGGCTCTGAAACATCCGATCTAACAAACTGGTTAGCCAAAGCCTGAATATATAATGTGAATGGCCTCTCTACTGCCGTTAGATATGCTAAACTACCCAATCTCACCGCCTTACAAACTCAAGGCATAGGCCACCATACTGGCCTTCCCGAGATGATATAGAATGGTGATATCATAGTCCTTAGGCAACTCTAACCATCTCTGTTGCCCCAAGTTAATATCCTTCTATTTGAACAAATGTTGTAGACTCCAGTGGTCAGTATAGACTTCACAAGGGACACCGTACAAATAGAGCTGCCAAATCTTCAAGTTATGAATAATAGATGCTAACTCAAGGTCTTAGAAAGGATAATTCTTCTCATTTACCTTCAGCTGTCTAGACGCGTAGGCAATTACCACACTGTCTTGCATCAACCCTATGCCGAGGCTAACACGTGACGAATCATAATACACAGTGTAAGACCCCCAACTCGTAGGAAATACCATTACTGGGGTTGTAGCCAAAGTAGTCTTGAGCTTTTGAAATCTCTCCTCACACTCCTCGGTCCACCTTAACGGAGCACCCTTCTGGGTCAATCTAGTCATTGGTGAAACAATAGAATAGAAACCCTCCACGAGTCGAGGGTAATACCCTGCCAAACTCGCAGTAGCTGAAGTTAGTCTAGGCCAACTCTACAGTGCTTAAATCTTCTTCGAATATACCTTGATACCATCACTTGACACTACATGATCCAAAAATGCCACCGAATCAAGCCAGAATTCACACTTTGAAAATTTTGCATAAAACTTCTTTTCTCTAAAAGTCTGGAGCACAATCCTTAGGTGTTGCTCATGATACTCCCGGCTTTGGGAGTACACCAAGATGTCATCAATAAACACAATGACAAATGAGTCAAGATAGGAATGGAATACCATTTTTCATCAATTGCATGAATGATTCTGGTGTGTTGGTTAGCCCAAATGACATCACAAGGAACTTGTAATGGCCTTACTGAGTCCTAAATGCAGTCTTGGGAATGTCTAGATCCCAAATCATTAACTGATGATAACCTGGTAGCTGATCAAATAGGTCATCAGTGCGTGGCAATGGATACCTATTCTTCATTGTAACGTTGTACAACTGATGATAATCAATACACATGCTCATAGAACCATCCTTCTTATTTACTACCAAGACCGGAGCACCCCAAGGTCACTAGGACAAATGAAACCCTTATCAATCAACTCTTGCAATTTCTCATTTAACTCCTTCAACTCCGATGAGGCCATACAATATGGTGGAATAGAGATGGGCTGAGTGCCCGCCAACAAATCAATATCAAAATCGATATCTCTATCGGGCAGCATGCCCGGAATATCTGCTGGAAATACATCTGGATAGTCCCTCACTATCGCAACTGACTCAACGATAGGAGTATCAACACTGATATCTCTCAAAAAGGTTAGATATGCCTCACATCCCTTCCCAACAATACGATGCGCCTTAAGGAAATACACCACCCTACTAAGAACATAATCCAAAGTAACCTTCCCCTCCAACCGCAACAAACCCGGCATAGCCAACGTCACTGTCTTGGCGTGACAATCAGAAATATTATGATTAGGCGACCACAAGTGCATGCCCAAGATAACATCAAAATCTACTATATTAAGCAACAATAGATCAACTCTGGTCTCAAAACCACCAAGAATAACTAAACATGGCCTATATATACGGTCAACAATAGTGGGATCTCCCACTGGCGTGGACACATTGACAGGAGAACTCAAGGAATCGCGAGCTATAACAAAATATGTAGAAAAGTAAGATGATACATAGGAATAAGTTGATCGTGGATCAAATAGGACAGATACATCTCTATGACAAATCGGAACAATACCTATGACGACTAAGTCTGATGCAACAGCCTCCGTCCTAGTCGAACGAGCATAATATCTGGCCTGGACTCCCCCTCTAGGGTGACTCCTACCCGCCCGACCTCCACCTCTAGCTGGATTGCAGGTGGAGTGGTACCTAGTGTGGTAACAACGGCTTGAGAAGCCTCAGGACCCTGTGGAATACGTGGAGCCTGAGTGGTCGATGGAGGTGCACCCCTCGTACATCTGGGGAAGTCCCTCACCATATGACGAGTATATCACACTCAAAATAATCTCTCGAAGAACGTGGTTACTAAAATTGGCTCGAGCCAGGTCGACTAGACTAACCGCTTAAAGGACCCCGTGCAGGAGGTGCACTAGACAGTGGCAGTGCTTGATAGGGAATGTGAGACATGAGAGTAGACAAAATATCGCTGGAAGCATGAAGTGCTGAATGAATGAGAAAGCTCATATAGCCTCTACCATGACGAGCTGCAACTAGGGCACATGCACCACGTGCAGGAGGTGCACTAGACAGTGGCAGTGCTTGATAGGCAACGTGAGACATGAGAGTAGATGAAATATCGCTGGAAGCATGAAGTGCTGAATGAATGAGAAAGCTCATATAGCCTCTACCATGACGAGTTGTAACTAGGGCACATGCACCACTATATATTCCAGAATCTTGAGGCCTCCTGGCCTCCCTCTCCTCTCTCTCCCGGCCCCACATACCCTCCAATATTCGAGCGATCTCTACAACCTGCTGGTATGGGGTATCAGTCTCCAACTCTCAAGCCATGCCGAATATAATACCATGGTTGATCCCTTGATAAATCGACGGACTAGCTTTCTGAGTGTGGACTCGCTGAACCTGACAACATATCGCAGCACCTTAGCGCAACTGTTCAAACTCTACACTCCATGTATCCTTAAGGCTCTAAGGAACAAACTGCCTGAGGAACTTCTCTGTAAACTAATACTAGGTGGGTGAAGCTGCCTCGTCGGGCTCCCCAACTCGTATGCTTTCCAGCACTGATAAGTTGCTCCCTTAAGCTGGAACATTGTGACAGCAACCCCACTCGACTCCATAACACCCATAATACGGAGGATACGGTGGCACTCCTCAAGAAAACCATGTGCATTCCTTTGAAGCTAAACCGCTGAAAGTAGGAGAGTGGTACTGCTTATACCTCTCGAGCCTGAGTTTCTCCCCCTTAGATGCTGCTGCCTTAACCTCGGGTTGAACTGGGACAACCGGCTACACTGGTTTGACCTCTGAGACCTGGTCAACCTGAACTCATTGATATAGTGTACGGGTGAGGGGAATATATGTTGCTCCCCCGTCCTGAGATGTTGCAAGAGCAAGTGGAATCAACCCCGCCTGAGATAGAGTGTCAAACATGCTTAAAAGCTGGCGAGGGTCTCCTGAAGTGCAGGGGTAGTAATAGGCATCTCATGTGCCATCCCTCCAACTGGAGCTACTGGTGGCTCCTCTATAGTAGCTCGGGCAGGTGCTCTTGTTGCACAACATGCCCATCCTTGGCCTCTGCCCCAACCCCAGCCTCTCGCGGCTCTAATAGTGGGCGCGGGTGTTTGGTCATCATATCGAACTGTGCGTGTCCTCACCATCTATGAGAGAATAGAAAGACAGAGATTTAGAATTTCGAAGTCAACAAATTCAAACGATAAGGAATCAAAAAAGTGAAATTTTTCTTAAAAGCTCCATAGCCTCCCGAAGATAAGTACAGACGTCTCCGTACCGATCTACGAGACTCTACTAAACCTGATTGTGACTCATAAACACCTATGAACTTAGTGCTCTGATACCAACTTGTCACAACCCCAATTTCACTCTGTAGGTGGTCGTGATGGCACATAGCCTCTAATACTAGGTAAGCCTAACATACATGCAATATTAACTAAGAATTTATAAAGAACCTTCAAATAACTCAACCACTATCAGATAAAGAAACTACGTAATTCAACAACACATAACTTTCAAAAATTCGGCGAATACAAGTAACAAGATCTATAAGATGGTACTGAACATCCCTTTACATCTATCCTAATGAAAGGATAAGAAAAGAAAATAACAACCGGAAGTGAATAACTCAAAAAGAATAGTATTTCACAACTTTAAAACTTTGCCTCAATGTAATTCACGGTCTTTATAACTCAATAGAAATTTCAATAACAAGATATTAAAAATAACAACTTAAAGTAAGGAACTCAATGGTTAAATAATGAGTAAGGAACAGAGGAAATAATACTTCAACTAAACATGTAAACACAATTAACAAGTGGGAGATAAGACAAGTAGATAATGTGAAGATAGACTAATGATGATGATTATAACATGGTAAGGCAACTCAATTAAGGCATCAAAGAAGTCTACATAGCTAAAACCGGTAAATTTTCGCATTTAGATCGTGCACTCACTCGTCACCTTGCATACACAGCTTTCACATATCACAATTAACACAAACCAAAACCAATTCTAAGGGGTAATTCCCCACCACAAAGTTAGGCAGGACAATTATCTCAAAACACGTTAACTCAATCCATTAGTAAGTTTTTTCCTCGATTATCCAACATCGAAAGGCTCGAATCTAGCCAAAACAACTTCATACCATAAATATTGTTACATCTTGTACATTTATACATTGGATTTTTCATAAGATAATTGACATAAGTTCAAGGACCAGACTATTTTTGAGGTTATAAGTATTTATGATATTTCAAAAACGTGATAAGTAAGTGTTATCATGGTCAGAGGGTAAACGAATCGAAGAAATTGAGTATCGTCGAAGTTTGACATTTTGAGATAAAATATGGTCCAAGCTATAATATTCCGTATTTATGGACTAGTAATATACCACATGACCATAATAGTAAGGTATATTAAGTACACTAGTATTTAAGTGAAATGAGACCTTGAAATTAAAATGTGGCTAATTGGTTAAATATTAGATTTTAGTGAAAGAATAATAGATTAATTAGTAGATAATTATTGTGTGGGCATCAATCCACATGTAAGTAGCTAGAATGACTAAGCACTACTTAGTAGGTGGCCGTTGATACACCTAAGGAAGAGGTTCTCTTATGTTAGCTAGCTGGATGTTTGACAACATATTTAATCAAAAGTGTAACACATGTGATGATTACAGAAACCCCAAGTTCCACGGTTTCATGACACTTTTGGAAATAAAGTAAAACTATTTCCTTTTCTCAAGGTTCGATTTCTCAAACTCACGAAGAAGGCAATTGAACTTCAAGTTTCTTATTGTGCGTAACTCATATACCCGTTTCCCACTGATTATTATCGAGGCGTGGAGGAGATTGTTCATGGATATAAGTAGAAAGTTGGCCTTAAAGTTAAGTTATATTAAGGTTATTCCTTCATTTGTTTTTGCATGATCCATATAGTACAACGAAATGAGCATGCACACAATTTTCACAAATGACTCTATTCATAGAAGTTCTAAGGTTTCCTATGTTTTTGATTTCCCATGTGAATTATTATTATATCTTCTGTTCATGGGTCTCACAAAAATACTTAGTTGATAAAGTTTATATGAAAGGCATATTGATCATATGACATTCTGAGAAATTTTATTAACGTATTTCTTATGCATTTCATTCATTTATGCATGTACATTGACTCATGACCATATGACATTATATACACGTATATTATATGTATATGAGATATGGGAAAAGGTTACGGTGTTATATACGCACCACCACCTGATCAGTTGGTATATGTTGATGATTTTGCCCACATAGGCTGAGATGATATGATGGGATGCCCTAAGAGGCTTGATGATGTTATTTACGCATAGACCTATGCATTATATGACATTTATACACATATGCATGACATTATAAATATTTCATGATTTACAGAGCTATCAAGACTTACATGTTGAGTCACTTACTCTATGTTTCTTCCATGTCAATTATATACTAATTTAAATGCCTTACATATTCGGCACATTATTCGTACTGACGTCTTTTTGTTGTGGACGTTGCATTCTTGCGTGCAGGTATAGACAATCATTTTGACAAGCCCTCATAGTAAACGAGGTTAGCATTCAACTAAGGATCGATAAGACTCCACCTCATTCAGAGTGCAGCCGAGTCTTTAAGTCATCGTGTCAGAGTTTTGCTACAGACTTGTGGGTAGGCTGGTACCCTGTCCCATTTGATGTTAAATACTCTTAGACGCTTTGTAGATAGAGTTTCATTTTGTACACTATGTCAGAGGCATGTACGGCCCATATGTATTCATGTCCGAACTATAAAGTTAGAATCTTTAAAAAGGAATACAATTTTAACTTAAGAAGTCAACCCCCGGCTCGCATCTCGGAGCTCGACCAAAACTACAAAATCCAAACATCTATTCAATAACGAGTCCAACCATATAAGAATTACTCAAATCTTACCTCAAATCGCCTTTCAAATTCCCAAAATTGAGGTTAAGAAGTTTTCTCAAATTTTCCCCAAATTTCAAACTCGAATCACTAATTAAATGATGAAAACGACAATGGATTCATGTAATATAGCTAAAATTGAGTTAGAATCACTTATCCCGATGAATTTCTTATAAAACCCACCACAAACCGAGCTCTCACGGTCCAAAAATGAATAATGAAATCAAACCCTCGAAGGCCTCTATTTCTGCCAAGTGAAGTCGCATTTGCGGCTTCGCACTTGGAGAATTTCCACTGCAAGTGCAATTCTCACTACACCCAGCATCCTCCGCTTCTGCAAACTAAATGTGCATTTGTGCTTCCGCTTTTGCGAAAAATATGTGCTTTTACGCACGCTCTTCTATGGACGATGTCCGCTTCTGCGATACCAGGCCTTCCTGGCCATGTCTGCATATGCGACCAAAAATTCTAGCACCTGCGAGCTCGCAGATGCAGAAAGAACCTCGCATCTGCAATTCCAACCTGGCCTAAATTCCCTCGCTTCTGCGATTAGCCTCTCGCATTTAATTTTCCTCACCTACGGCCAAAACCTCCGCAGGTGCAATGACACTAAAGCAATAGTGGTTTAGCAAGGCACAAGTCCAAAATTTGTTCACGATTCAATCCGAATCACCCCCGGGAGCCCCGGGACCTCATTCGAATATACCAATAGGTTCCAAAACACACAACGGGCCTACTCGAGGCCAACAATCATACCAAACAACATCGATTATATGGATCGCAACCCAATTCAAGTCTATTGAAATTATGAACTTTCGAATTCTAAAATTAATACATATTCATACCAAAACAACTTGATTAACTTCAAATTTTTCACACAAGTCATAAATTACATGACGGACATATTCTAACTTTTGGAATAGAATCCAGCGCAGATATCAATAAAGTCAACTCTTGGTGAAACTTCTCAACTTTCCAAACCATCAGCGTTCTAACTTTCACCAATTCAAGCAGAAACAACCTACAGACCTCAAAATCAACATCCGAACTTGCTCATATCATAAAATATTACTATACAGACGTATTGGAACTATCAAAACTACATTCCTGAGTAATCTACCCAAAAGTCAAACTACGGTCAACTCTTTCAACTTAAGCCTCTCACTTAGGGACTATGTGTGCCATTTCACTCCGAAACTCACCTGAAACCAAAACCAAACACCTCAAAACATCACATAACAATAATTCAACATAGAGGAGGCAATAAATAGGGGATCGGGGCTACTCTAAATGACAGGACAGGTCGTTACATTACCCGTTATAGAGAGGCCACTAGCAATGGATGTTCAGGATTTGGCCAACCACTTTATGAGATTTGATGTTTTGCAACCCAGCCGAGTTCTCTCTTGTGTTGTGGAAAATCTTTGTTGTTGGACCGTATCAAGACTCACCAGTTTTGTGATCCTCACTTGTTGGTGGTGTCGCGCCCCCCTTTTTCCTCGCACGGGTTAGGTACGCGGAGATCGGGTTTCATGACATTCTGGACAACTTCTTAAAGGAAGAGGTTTAAGGAAGAGTCGCCACCTAACGATTTTATGGTGCGTTAGGGCACCTAGAATAATTAACTTATAAACTAGTTTGCATTACCAGAGATTGGATAAGGGCTTGAAATTATCCCAAGGGGAAGGTATTAGGCACCCCTCGAGATCCACAAATGTGGGTCCCATCCAAGTAATTTTGTGAATTTGGACAGTAAACAAGCAAGGCTCACGTAAGAGGGGATTTCAAGTAAATACTGAAATTATTAAAAGAAATTTAAAGAATAGCAAAGTAAAATCATTTGAATGAAAATGTCCTAGGTTTTAAATCAATATGGATAACATCAATGCAATACCCGGTATGTCACGCCTCGAAGAGGGGCTACACGTGGTGTTAGCGCACCGTTCATCATATCCATATTCTACCCTTCCAACCCAGTTAAGGTATTTAAAACGCGTGTGTCGGTCACGAAGCTTATTGCGTGATATTACCCGCCCCATCCTATCAGTCCTAGAGGGTAGTTAGGACTACTATTCCTACAAGGTGAGTACTAGGCTGACCCCTAAGTTCAAAGGACAAACTCTAAGCGACATACGATAACAGTTAGGACTACATATAGGGGAAGCATACAGGAGCAAATATGGGCTCATAAATCCCTCCACAGGTTGCACACATGAATAGCACGACTCAAGCACATAAAGGAGTCCCGAGTTTCAGAACCTAAGGTAGGATTTTAGGTTTGAATACAGCATTAATACAGCAGGATTAATGAGTTGCACAAAAAGTATATGACCAATTTTAGACTACTGTAGTTAGTAAGCGATGTGCAAAGAGTTTCTGGTTTATATTGGGGTCCTAGAGTTTGCCTAGGCGTCTGAAATGTTCTAGATACTGTTTTAATAGACAAACAGAATGCACTTCTTTAGGTTTAGCTCTAGTGAACAGGTGATTATGTGAGTATGATAGAAGCAAGTCCTATAGGCATGGTATCTAAAATGCAGGCATAATGTAGGCAAACCTAAACATGCTTTCCTGAATACACAAACATTTGCAGAAATCAGAAATAATTATTTTAACGATATTTTACTTATTAACCAAAACATATAGAAACATGATTTAAGTTGCTGATCCTATTCTCGTGAATTCTAGATGTTCTTAGCAGTATGCTTAGTACAGTACTTAAATATATGCATGCTGAGAGTAAATTCCTAAGATAACAGGATATCTAATGCAAATATTGATAATTGATTACTATTACCAACCTAAAACAGGATTTCTATATGCAACAGTTATGTATATGCAGAGGCAGTGTCATTGTGGACACCATTTTTTATAGTTATTTAACTAGGACAGGATTTCTAAGCGGGACAGTAATTGTAACAGCCTATTACTGGTAGTTAACATGATTTTCTAAGTGATCATGAGTGTGATGAGATGCTGAAGTAAAGAAAACTAAAACATAATTTACTAATGCATGGCAAATATGTCCTAAACAGGATTTCTGTTGCGCACATAGGTGAAGTAAATCCAAAACATGGTTTCTACCTGGATTTATAGTAAACATGCATAATCCCACCCTTTTTACTATCCAACTTCGGAGTTAGTTTACAAATAATTATTACAGACCAGCATAGCATGAATTACACAACTGAATAGGAAAAATCAAGAAGCTATACTATAGAGAGCCTAACAGTAGGTCCAAGTACCAGATCCACTTGCCATATGCCATAGTCTTCAACCCAAGTGTGTCATAGTCTCTAAGGACCTCAGAAGATCCTGAACAGTGCTTCACACCGAGGTACCCTAGCCAAGGATGAGGAAGTGCAATGTAGAGTGCTAGCCTTGTGTGTCAAAGTTCAATGGGTACTCAAGGTCCCCAAGGCAATGCTCACACGAAGGGGGCTGAACCTAAAGTCTAAGAGTAGTGGGAAGTGCTTGGAGTTAAAAAGAGAATTTTTTGAGTTTGAAAAGAGTAGTTTGAAACATCAGTACTTTGCAAATAACTTTAGAAAAAATAATAAAGGATTTTGTGAGATAAACAGTTTATCAAAGAGAGAAGCAATACAATCACAACCAGTACAGGGAACTCATGAAAGAGCACACACAATAGGGGGGAAAGGAGTTGGGGACAAATGACTTTGTTATCAGCATTAGATCCAAGTTACAGGTTCTCATAGTTGTCACATAGTAGTCATATATTTGTCACACAATTGTCACAAAACATCATAGATTAGCAGAGGCAAGATTGTATAAAATTCAAGTGTTAATAGAGGCAAGTTCATAACCTAGGGAGTTCAACATGAATAAAAGCATATGACAATAGTCAAGTCAAGGTAAGGAACATTAACCTATAAACAAATGAGCATGCCAGAGTCAGAGAATGAACATGAGGCATATCAGACTAAGAGAAAGAGATGGATAGTAGTATGCAGACACAATTACAGGGAAACCCATGGAAGCAGGATACATATTCAGACTTAACAAAAGGGAAAGACATGAAGGGGTTAGCTAATTACATGGTAGGCAGTACAACCACAGGATAAAACACATAAGGAATAGTAAGTAAATAAACAAGAACTGGAGCATATTGTATAGAAATACTATAAAACTAACTTAGAGACATACCAGTCGAATAGTAAGGAATAGCAAAATGCAAAGAGATAAAGCAGCAACAACAGTATGCAGAATAAGAGAGCAGCAGAGGACAATAATGCGCAGAATGAGAGAGCAGTAGTAGGACAGTAGTATGTAGAATGAGAGATTACCCAGTCTTGTGTTTAAGCCGACTGAGTAGTCAGTAATAGATGTAAAAAGCAAGAAGAGATGTGCATGAAAAACACAGAAAGTTCAGAGCAATGTACTTAGTGTTTTGTGTGTGAGATCAGTGTAAGTGTCAGTCAAGAGTGTGTCCAGAGTGTGTGTGTGTAAAGAGAAAAGACACGGTATATATAGTTTGAAAAACGAGCAGTCACATAGGCAAAGAGTGCATAATTATGGAAATAACAACCAATTAGTATTAATTAAGTTACCGGACTCCTTCAATTAAGGAGTCAAGTTCAAACGGTGTACTCAGGGCTAAATAAGGAAAGGAAATCAATTCATAAGACTGATTTTGCTTCATTTGGGACAAGAAAATCACATAATACATAAATAAAGCGAAATACATAGTATATAATTAAGGAAAGTTGAAATAACATTACATTTATAAAGTAAAGTAGGGTGCTAATTGTGAAAATCAATTGAAAGAATCTCGGAAGCAATTACAATTACAAGGAATCCAATGTTGTTAAGGAAAGTATCACATTAGTAAGGAAAGCACTCAAAAATTGGTACAGAATTACAAAGGGAATACACAATCACCTATTCAAGGAAAGCATCATAGGCCCGGGGATTTTCACACAAAAGGATCAACATAAGTCAACAAGTAGACAACCAGTAGGGTAGAGGTCAGAGTTTTCAAACATTCAAATAGCAGTCACTGATTGACACGAAGATATACTCATGGAAATCAACAGAAGATGTCATACCAATGAATCAAAGCAAAAGTCATAAAGAACACACGAGTACACATAGTCAAACAATAAGGATCAACCTAGAACACTAGGGTTTCAGCACTAACAGTTCAAACAACAAGAAATCATGAGATAATCGCATAGATGATTAAAATCAAAAGGGAATACTGTTTTCAGAACAGGGTATAGAAACCCTAGTTTCTCGAAATTTCTAAGAACAAAATTTCCCGGAGAAGCATAGAGAAGCTGCATGATATTGTAAATATAGAACAGATTTTAAAAGAAAAATATAAGATACAGAAGATTAGGGTTTCGTGGAACCCAGAAAGAGGGAAAACCTCAGAGATGGCATCGATTTAGGTTAGGGAGATTGCAACACTTACTCAAACGGCCGGGGAAAGCCGGCAATGGCAAGAGACCTAAAGGGAGGTGAGTGCACCGCTCCAGGCGCGTCTGAGGTGCTTAAAGTAGTCGCTGAATAGGTGAGAGGCAAGCAGGTTGCAAGGAGTTGATAGGGAATCAGGGTTCCGGTGAGAATCCACCGGAAAAGGCGGCTGGAAAACATCGGAGAAGACGAAGTCAATAGACTTCTAGAGAGTCGTAGAGAGATAGAGAGATAGAGAGATGAACCGTCTCGAAGGAAATGAGACGGAGGGGGGGTTAGGTTAGAGTTAAATTTGGAAGGTTACATCTGGACCGTTGCTCAAATTTAATCAACGATCGAGATTGAATCCTAGGTGGGTCGGGTATTTAATGGGTTTGGGCTGGGTAGGAATTGGGTTAGTTAATTAGGTGGGTTGGGATTTAAAATCAGGCTAGAATTTAAATTAAATGTGGCTAGTTATTAAATACCCCAAGAATAGATAAGTAATTAATAAAACAAACAGCCAATAATTATATAAAAAATGAAATTGAGTTTAAATAAATGAAACTAAGGTAATTAAATAATATTAAATATAAAAATGAATAATTATCAAATTGAAATAGCATAAAGTGTATAATTGGGCTATAATTGCAAGATTACTGTAATTATAGCTAGATAATGCCCAATTGGCTAATTTATGAAATAATAAAACCCCAATAGGATTAAACATAAGATATAAATGACCTATTGAGTAAGAAAAAATGATTTGAAATTGTTTGTAACATCACTTATGCATAATTATGAATAATTATGGAACATAAAAAACGTTAAATAAACAGGAAAATGATTTGATAAAAATACGGAAAATTATGGAAAAATATCGATTACTGCCAAGAGTGATTCTGAAAGCTTATATGCAAGTTTGAAAATAATTTGAGGAAAAATTGGGTATCAACAACTGCTCATCTTCACCCGGGAAGGATGAAAGAGTTGTCGGGTAAAGATATGATGGCCAATTTTGACCGAATGAAAATTGTATGAGAGATTTAGGTCTCACCCTTTCTCTGAGCGGCCTACATATCCCTGGTTTTACAGGAATCAGGTCGTATGTAGTTCACGAATCACCGGCGAAATATATCGTTGATGCTTTACAAAAACGGACGCAAGGTGCGAGGTAAGGTAAAAATAGGAAGGTCTTACGAGGTCATTTTAGAGAACTGGAGCGGTTCGATCCTGCCTAGCTGGCTGTCTCGGACGGATTACCTGCAAACAAATAACAAGCATATATTGTGCATAATTTAAACATGATGCAAGTTCCCGTTGGACTATGAATGCTGTCTTTGGACGGTTGAGGATGACGTCCTTAGACCATGATGTCCTGGGCCATGAATCGCTTGATGCGGGATTCGCAGGCTATGAAATGATGTTCTCGGGCCATGAGGATGATGCCTCCGAACCATGTTGCCTTTGAATAATGATATGCAAGTTGAATAAAGAGATCCTCGGGCCAGGGAATGATTTTCTCGGGCCACGAAGATGGTGCCTCTGAATGATGACGCCCTTAGACAAGTTGGCGATATTTCAGCCCATGAAGAATGCAGTAGTATGATGCTAACAAGACATAGCTTAGTCTTGCGAAATTTAGAAAGGGCAGAGCTTAGCCCGAAAGGAAGCAAAAGTAAGTAACAACATGAAAAATGGTTGCTTTGAAAACTAAATGAGAGGTAGCATGGAACCTCAGAAGGCAGATGGTAGCCTTATGCAATGCAGAAAAAATGAGAATGCAGAGGAGGTAGAATGAAACCTCGAAAGGCAGAATTGTAGCCTTATGCAATGCATGGAATAAAATGTAAAGGGAGGTAGCGTGGAACCTCGGAAGGCAGAATGGGTAGCCTTATGCAATGCAGGAAATGAAAATGCAGAGGGAGGTAGCGTGAAACCTCGGAAGGCAGAATGGTAGCCTTATGCAATGCAGGAGATGAAAATGCAAAGGGAGGTAGCGTGAAACCTCGGAAGGCAGAATGGTAGCCTTATGCAATGCAGGAAATAAAAATGCAGTGAGAGTTCTTAGTTGGTGATGAGTTGCGGTGATATAATTGTTGCGAATGAAGCGATGTTTTGCGATGATAGTAAGCGTCGACATGTGCGACGCGTTTGAGAGCGTGTCTTTGAGAGATGTACGCCTTGCGGGGGATAATAATATGTTCTGAGCTTTCGCCGTCTTCGCGCCTGCTTCAGAATTTTGAGGGTCCTCCTCAAAATCCTGCCCCAGTTTCCATTATTGGGGGGAAATGAGATTTGTATTAAATTGTGACCGAACCCATAGGGCTGCCTATGTATCCCCTCTTAAACGAGAATCCGGTCAGGCGTAGTTCAATCTACAACATTAAGGAAAGCATAAAGGGTTACACATAGTAGCGCTTGACTGCATCTGAGTTGATTGGTTTTGGCCAAATATCTCCATCCATTTCTGCGAGTATGAGTGCTCCTCCTGTCAGCACTCTATGAACCATTTACGGACCTTGCCAGTTGGGAGAAAATTTCCCTTTTGCCTTATCCTGATGTGGAAAGATTTTCTTTAACACCAGCTGCCCCGGTGTGAATCGTCTCAGCTTGACTCTCTTGTTGAAGGCTCTAGTCATCCTGCTCTGATATAATTGGTCATGACAGACTGCGTTCATTCTCTTTCCATCTATGAGGGCTAGTTGTTCATAACGGCTCCTTACCCATTCTGCGCCGCTGAGCTCAGCTTCTTGTATAATTCTCAGAGATGGAATCTCAACCTCGGCAGGAATAACAACCTTTGTACCGTAAACCAACATGTAAGGAGTTGCCCCAGTTGATGTGCGGACTGTGGTGCGATGCCCCCAACAAAGTAAATGATAATTTCTCATGCCATTGCTTATGCTTCTCTATCATTTTCTTAAGTATTTTCTTGATGTTTTTGTTGGCGGCCTCAACAACTCCATTCATCTGAGGTCTGTAAGCTGTAGAGTTCTTGTGTTTAATTTTGAATGTTTCACACATGGCTTTCATCAAGTCACTGTTGAGATTAGATCCATTATCGGTGATGACTGATTCTGGAACTCCGAACCGACAAAAACTACGGTCGCGGACGAAATCGGCCGTGACTTTCTTAGTAACTGCTTTGTAGGATGTTGCTTCGACCCATTTGGTGAAGTAATCAATGGCAACCAGAATGAACCTGTGTCCGTTAGAGGCGGCAGGCTGGATTGGTCCAATCCCGTCCATGCCCCAGGCGGCGAATGGCCACGGTGAACTTGTTGCATTAAGCTCACTCGGAGGTACTTTTATCATATCCCCATGTATCTGACATCGGTGACACTTTCGGACATACAGGATGTAGTCCGTTTCCATGGTCATCCAGAAATAACCGGCTCGAAGTATCTTCTTTGCCAAAACAAACCCGTTCATATGTGGGCCGCAGGTCCCTGCATGAATTTCCTCCAATAATTTTGATGCTTCCTTTGCGTCAACACACTTTAATAGTCCCAAATCGGGAATCCTCCTATACAGGATTCCTTCGCTGTGAAAGAAATTGTTGGATAATCTCCGAAGTGTGCGTTTCTGAGTGGTATTTACATGCTCTAGGTATTCTCCTTTTGCCAAGTACTCCTTGATATCATGAAACCAAGGATTTCTGTCTGCTTCTTCTTCGACATGGGCACAGTAAGCGGGCTGATTGTGGATTTTCACTGGAATAGGATCAATTAAATTCTTATCTGGATGCTGGATCATGGATGACAGAGTAGCCAAAGCATCGGCGAACTCATTCTGGATTCTGGGGACATGCCGAAATTCTACCTTTGTGAATCTCTTTCTCAGCTCATGTACATGATGTAGATATGGAAATATTTTGGAATTCTTGGTTGCCCATTCTCCTTGTACTTGGTGTACCAGTAAGTCTGAGTCACCAATCACTAACAACTCATGGACGTTCATGTCGATGGCCATGTTGAGCCCTAAGATGCAGGCCTCATATTCAGCCATATTGTTGGTGCAGGTAAATCTAAGTTTTGCGGATACCGGATAATGCTGACTGGTTTCTGATATCAGGATTGCTCCAATACCAACCCCTTTGAAGTTTGTTGCTCCATCAAAGAACATCCTCCAACCGTCGTAAGATTCTACAATGTCTTCTCCTACGAATGATACCTCTTCATCGGGAAAATACGTTTTCAGTGGTTCGTATTCTCCATCCACAGGATTTTCAGCAAGATGATCTGCTAATGCATGTCCTTTGACAGCCTTTTGAGTTATGTAAATAATGTCAAACTCGCTCAGCAGGATTTGCCATTTGGCTAGCTTGCCAGTAGGCATGGGCTTCTGAAAGATGTACTTTAGTGAATCCATCCTGGATATGAGGTATGTTATGTAGGCACAGAAGTAATGTCTTAGCTTCTGTGCGACCCAAGTCAAAGCACAACAAGTGCGCTCTAATAAAGAATATCGGGCCTCATACGGAGTGAACTTCTTGCTGAGGGAGTAGATTGCTTGCTCCTTTCTTCATGTTTCATCTTGTTGCCCAAGAACGCAACCGAAAGCTTCGACTAACACTGCAGGGTAGAGTAATAGAGGTCTGCATGGCTCAGGTGGTACCAAGACTGGTGGTGTTGAGAGGTACTACTTGATTCTGTCGAAGGACTTTTGACAATATTTTGTCCACTTGGTTGCGACATCCTTCTTTAGCATCTTGAAGATTGGTTCACAGATGACTCTGGATTGTGCTATGAATCGACTGATGTAATTAAGTCTCCCCAAGAAACTCATAACATCCTTCTTGTTATTCGGCGGTGGAAATTCTCGAATGGCCTTGACTTTGGATGGATCAAATTCTATTCCCCGGCAGCTTACAATGAACCCCTGTAATTTCCCAGCAGGAACCCCAAATGCACACTTCGCAGGGTTCAGTTTCAGATTGTATTTTCTTAACCTGTTGAAGAACTTCCTCAAATCTTCCATGTGATTAGCAGCTTTCTTTGATTTGATAATGACGTCGTCCACGTACACCTCAATCTCTTTGTGAATCATGTCATGGAATATAGTAGTCATAGCCCTCATGTAGGTGGCCCCTGCATTCTTCAAGCTGAATTGCATCATCTTGTAACAGTATACTCCCCACGGCGTAATGAACGCCGTTTTCTCATCATCCTTTTCGTCCATCCAAATTTGATGATAACCAGCGAAGCAATCTACGAATGACTGCAACTCATGTTTGGCGCAGTTGTCAATCAGAATGTGTATATTTGGCAAAGGGAAGTCGTCTTTCGGACTGGCCCGGTTAAGATCCCGGTAGTCGACACAGACTCTGACCTTCCTGTCCTTCTTCGGCACAGGTACAATGTTAGCTAACCATGTCGTTACTCAACTACCCGGAGAACTTTGGCGTTGATCTGCTTGGTAACTTCTTCCTTGATTTTCAAACTCATGTCGGGTTTGAACTTTCTGAGCTTTTGCTTTACCGGTGGACACATTGGATTGGTTGGAAGTTTGTGATCAACAATGGAAGTACTTAGACCAGTCATGTCATCATACGACCAGGAGAATATGTCTTCATATTCCCTTAGAAACTCTGTATACTCTTTCTTTTCTGACGGAGACAAATGAATACTAATCCGTGTTTCCTTGACGTTCTCTGAATCCCCCATATTGATAATTTCGGTCTCGTCCAGGTTGACTTAGGTTTGTTCTCGAAGTTCTCAATTTCCTTGACAATCTTGTCGGGTATATCATCTTCCTATGAATCAATGTTCGTTTGCTGCATTGTCTCATTGCACGTCACAGTCATCGGTTCATCAAGATAAGTAATAGTAATGCTGTAATGATAAAGTAATGGGAGAAAATAGTAACAAATAAATATGAGATTCATAAGGAGATTGGAAAGTCTTTGATAAAACGAATAATTGTTTTGAACATTGAAGATCATATTGCATGAATTGAAAATGCAGAAAAAGAAAGTAATTCATTTAATAAACATTAAATAGTGCTTGTTCATTAGCCTTGCTACCCCGAGGCTCGGCGAGCTTTGGTCGTACGGATGGACCAGTTCTTGAGACGAGCTACTCCGCTCACGCCTGTATGGAAGGGTCTTACTCCCCCTCCTCCTCAAGAACAACATAGCAATCCATGTCCCCGTCGTCTAGAAATAAATCCCTCATTGCCGCCAGTACTTCTTCTTCGTCGGACCCATAGATGATATCAGCCTGCTGGAAAGTCTGCTCCAAATGAGGTATTAGCTGCTCCAAGGGGTAATAGTGACCGCGCCATGGGGGCGACCAGTTTTAGAATTCTTCCCATGTATACTCATACCCCAGGCCGAAAGTGGTACCATGTTTCTTGAGCTTGATGGGTTTCGTGATCCCTTGGAGGTTCTTACCGAGCCCTTTGCCTGGCTCGTATCCTCCCCAATTAAAGATGCTCTCGATCTTGCTATCCCACCATTTGTCCTTGTCGACAGCATTGACCCGCTCGATATGATGATAAGTTCCTCCGCCCAGTTTTCTCTTTCCATCAATTACAGGGATAGTCTGGCGATTGTAAATAGGGTTGCTACCGTCGCCGTAGATGATCACCTCTTGATGGTTCCACTCGAATTTTACCGCCTGATGCAGTGTTGACGCTACAGCCCCAGCATCATGGATCCAAGGTCGTCCTAACAGCAGATTGTAAGATGCTGGCACATCTATCACCTAAAAGTCCACCTCGAACAAAGTCGGTCCCATCTGCAGACATAGACTGATCTCCCATGGTAGACCTTTGAGAACCGTCGAAGGCCTTCACATTGATCGCTCCATCCTTTATCTTATGTAGTCCCTTACCCAATTCTTGAGTGTTATCAGCGGACATATGTTAAGACTGGACCCTCAGTCGATGAGAATCCTGGTTATGAAGTAATCTTCGCATTGCACGGTGATATGCAAAGCCTTGTTATGTCCCAATCCCTCAGATGGCAACTCGTCTTCGTGAAAAGTGATTTTGTGGCTTTCCAGTACTTGGCATACCATGTTGGCCATTTCCCCACTAGTTATGTTGTTTGGTACATAGGCTTCACTCAACACTCTTAGCAAAGCATTTCTGTGCATCTTAGAGTTCTGCAGCAGAGAGAGAATGGATATATGTGCTGGTGTCTTGTTCAGTTGGTCGATGACCGAATTTTCATTAGCCTGTATTTTCCTCCAAAGATCATCTGAACCTGTCTTAATGAAGGGAGGTCGGTTGGCAGCCTGCTTGCTTGACTCGGCCAGATGCTCAGGGGTATAGACTCTACAAATTCTCGCCATACCCTGTGCTGTGATGGCTTCTTCAGACCTGCTTTTACTTTTCCTTCTCGCCTCAGCTGTATAATCCCAAGGGATAGCATTTGAGTAGAAAGGCAGTGTGGTTGACATCGCCGCTGGGATTGGCGTGGCTATCCTTACTTCAAATGGCACACGGGCTTTGGGTGGCAAGACTGCAACCTCGAAGGGTGCGAGTGCATTTGCCGGAGACATGAAATCAACATCAATTGGCGCTGGTGCCTTCGCCTTTGCCAGCAGTGCTGCTTCAAACTCAAGTGGGATAGACATATTCACCTCGGCATTCTTAGATGGTTGAATCTGGACTATGATCGGGTTGAGAGTAACCGCAGGTTTCTTTGGGTCATCGTCTTCTGCGATCAACCCGATTGACCCCTCAGGATCCCAATCATCTTCTATCTCAATCATATGGATACCTCCGCCCTTATGGTCTGGTAAAGGATTGTTACGGACGTTTGAAGCGGATTCCTTGGCCACAATAATCTTGTTATCAATAAGGGTCTGTATCTTATCCTTCAAAGAGCGGTATTCATCGATGGTGTGTCCTTTCATGCCAGAATGGTATGCACAGGATTTGTTCGGGTTAACCCACTGAGAAGGGTTCTCAGGGGTGACAGCAGGGATAGGTGTGACATAACCAGCAGCTTTGAGCTTTTCATACAACTGGTCAATGGGCTCGACTATGGCGGTGTATTGTTTTGGAGGGTGACGATCAAAGTTAGGGCGAGGCCTAGGGAAGTTTTACGGGTAGGGGGCGATTGGTAGTGAGATGGCTGGGAGTTATAGGTGTTGTAGACGGGAGCGGGTTGGGAGTATTTGGGTAAAGTGGGTTGATACATAGGTTGTGGAGCTTGGTACGTGGATGGTGGAGTTTGGTATGAAGGTGAGGGTGCTTGGTAATTTGGAATGGGTTGATATGTGAATGGAGGTGCGGGATACACCTGGTATTTAGGCGGGGATTTGTCTTGTTGTGCAACCATCACGGCTCTCACATCCTTCTTTCTGGACACACCACCGGACTGCAGAGCTTTATTAGTGGTCTGCAAAGCTTCAAAGTTAATAACCATACCATTCTTGATACCTTCTTCAATCCGCTCTCTTAATTTGATAATGTCGGAGAACTTTTGACCCTCGACCATCATCAGTCTTTCATAGTATTGCGGGTCCTGAGCCCGAACAAAGAATTTGTTCATCTGTTCTTCCTCTAAGGCAGGCCTAACTTTGGAAGCTTCCGACCTCCAACGAGTAGCATACCCGCGAAAGGTTTCCGTGGGTTTCTTCCTCAAGTTCTGAATATAGAACACATCTGGTGCATTCTCCGTGTTAAATCTAAATTGGTCCATGAAGTCTGTGTCCATACCTACCTAATTGGACCACTTCTTGGGGTCTTGGCTGATATACCAAGATAGTGCGTCTCCCTTCAAACTCCTCATAAATAGCTTCATGCGGATCCTTTCGTCTTTTCCTACGCCAACCAATTTGTCACAGTAGGTCCTTAGGTGGACCCTTGGATCACCGGTGCCATCAAACATCTCGAACTTTGGAGGTTTGTACCCCTCAGGCAGTTCGACATCAAGTTGTATGCAGAGGTCTTCATAGTTCAGACCTTCGATCCCCTTAACTCTTTCAACACCCTGGACTCGGCTAGTCAACTTCCTAAGTTCCGCAGCCAGATTCTTGATAAGCATGTCTTTCTCATCGGACTCAGACGTATGTGTGACAGGTGGGGTGAAGTGAGTCACAGTCTCCACGTAGATCGGATTGTTGTAGACAAAGAGATTATTTTTTGTGTGAGTCTGAGGTCCAGGGGGTGGAGGCGGAGTGTTGTGGCAAGTGTCGCACTGTGCTGGGAGGGTTTGGCTCTTTGGGGGAGTGGCGTGAGGGTGATTTGCAGGGTGATTTGGCTGTTTTGGGATATTTTGTGGAGGTGTAGGGGTGACGTCAGGGACATTGAGGGAAAAGGACAGATTGGCCAGATTCCATACCTGATCAATCTCTTCTTGAAATTTCAGCAACTTTTGTTCCAATGGTGACATGTTCTCATGCAAAACCTGAATACCCGGGCCGTCAGTGGCCTCTACCTGTTAAACCCTATTCTCTTGTCTGGCGCCGCTGGATTCTTCCATCTTACTTTTGCCTTTGTATTTGCCCGTGGGAGGACTAGGAGGAGGAGTAGAAGGAGGGCCATTGAATCTTGTGCAATAGACTGATGATGCCAGAATGCACGAACTAACCTTTGGGGAGGGGAATAATAAATAAAGGAAAAACAAAAAGGTAACGAAGTCAGTGAGGATTATAAAACATATTGTGGTAATTTAAACACATAATGCGAAAATGTAAAATGCATCCTAAGTTGGGGAACCTCTTTGTGCCCGAGGTAGGCCTAGCGACAAATTAATTTGGAGAACTTGAAATGTTAAATGCCTCATTTTATTGATGATAGAAACGACTCTAAATATGCGAAAAAATAAAAGTCACTAATGGCCAATGGCCTTATTACATCAAAGGAGACAAAATAAAAGACACCCATATCTACTTGGTCCTGGAAGGACCTTCCCCAGATTCGGCATTCCTGCTCCCCTCGATCAGCTTTCCCAACTCGCGAAGTCCTAGCGGTAAGTAGGTCCTATCTAGATATCCTCCTTTGGCTCCTTCGGCCTTTTGGCAGTCCTCGATCCTCTTGATGAACTTTACCAGTTCAGCAATTTGGGGTGGATATTGGTTACCACGCCGAATCTGGGGGTTTCGTGCCTCATTTCTGCAAAGCAAAGAAGGTTAGACCCTTACCCCCTGCCAGACTCGACTATTTAACATCAATAATTAACATGACATTTAGTTCCCCAAGTAAATGCACAGAACGTGATGGCGTCCGTTTGGGTTCCAGGGAAACCCAATGGACTTTGGACAAGGCTATCTTAAAGGCTATTGTGCGGACAACACATTAGATGGATAGGTTTGACCATGATTCATGCAACATTACAATAGAGTAAGGTTTCTATGGGGTTTTAGACCGGTACCCTTGAGCGGACAACTCAAGGGGGAAGGCACGGATTTGTCGACTGCACCGCTGATCGACTAGTTTTACCCCAAATACGCCTTTCAGAATTTAGGGGGTAGTAATATAGGAATAGTGCAAACACTCATTGTAAACGTTGCTATAGGACTTTTGTTTGGCACGAGTGGAATATGAATGCGCATGATATGCAATAAATAGCATTTAAACAAATAGGCATGTATTTTCACGTTGAGAAAAGCGGTAAAGAAAGAAAATACAACAGTTATAATTGAAAGCGGTTACAAAGAAAACATGAAGATATGTCAGTTTCGTTCAAGTGAGATAAATACTTGCAAAAATTAAATAGTTAATAGCATATAACGGGGAAGGCGAAAAGGTGCAAGCATTTAACAAAATTAAAGGTTCAAATTCACAAAGAAACTTGTAATGGTATAAGCCTAGGGAATATCCCCAGCAGAGTCGCCATGCTATCGCGCCCCCCTTTTTCCTCGCACGGGTTAGGTACGCTGAGATCAGGTTTCATGACATTCTGGACAACTTCTTAAAGGAAGAGGTTTAAGGAAGAGTCGCCACCTAACGATTTTATGGTGCGTTAGGGCACCTAGAATAATTAACTTATAAACTACTTTGCATTACCAGAGATTGGGTAAGGGCTTGAAATTATCCCAAGGGGAAGGTATTAAGCACCCCTCAAGATCCACAACTGTGGGTCCTAGCCAAGTAATTTTGTGAATTTGGACAGTAAACAAGCAAGGCTCACGTAAGAGGGGATTTCAAGTAAATACTGAAATTATTAAAAGAAATTTAAAGAATAGCAAAGTAAAATCATTTGAATGAAAATGTCCTAGGTTTTAAATCAATATGGATCACATCAATGCAATACCCGGTATGTCACGCCTCGAAGAGGGGCTACACGTGGTGGTAGCACACCGTTCAACATATCCATATTCTACCCTTCCCACCCCGTTAAGGTATTTAAAACGCGTGTGTCGATCACAAGCTTATTGCGTGCTTTTACCCGTCCCATCCTATCAGTCCTAGAGGGTAGTTAGGACTACTATTCCTACAAGGCGAGTACTAGGCTGACCCCTAGGTTTAAAATACAAACTCTAAGCGACATAAGATAACAGTTAGGACTACATATAGGGGAAGCATACAGGAGAAAATATGGGCTCATAAGTCCCTCCACAGGTTGTACACATGAATAGCACGACTTAAGCACATAAAGGAGTCCCGAGTTTCAGAACCTAAGGTAGGATTTTAGGTGTGAATACAGCATTAAGACATCAGGATTAATGAGTTGCACAAAAAGTATATGACCAATTTTAGACCACTGTAGTTAGTAAGCAATGTTCAAAGAGTTTCTGGTTTATATTGGGGTCCTAGTGTTTTCCTAGGCGTCTGAAATGTTCTAGATACTGTTTTAATAGACAAACAGAATGCACTTATTTAGGTTTAGCTCTAGTGAACAGGTGATTATGTGAGTATGATGGATGCAAGTCCTATAGGCATGGTATCTAAAATGCAGGCATAATGTAGGCAAACCTAAACATGCTTTCCTGAATACACAAACATTTGCAGAAATCAGAAATAATTATTTTAACGATATTTTACTTTTTAAACAAAACATACAGAAACATGATTTAAGTTGTTGATCCTATTCTCGTGAATTCTAGATGTTCTTAGCGGTATGCTTAGTACAATACTTAAATATAGGCATGCTGAGAGTAAATTCCTAAGATAACAGGATATCTAATGCAAATATTGATAATTGATTACTATTACAAACCTAAAACAGGATTTCTATATGCAACAGTTATGTATATGCAGAGGCAGTGTCATTGTGGCCACCATTTTTTATAGTTATTTAACTAGGACAGGATTTCTAAGCGGGACAGTAATTGTAAATAGCCTATTACTGGTAGTTAACATGATTTGCTAAGTGATCATGAGTGTGATGAGATGTTGAAGTAAATAAACCTAAAACATGATTTACTAATGCATGGCAAATATGTCCTAAACAGGATTTTTATTGCGCACATAGGTGAAGTAAATCCTAAACATGGTTTCTACCCGGATTTATACTAAACATGCATAATCCCACCCTTTTCATTATCCAGCCCCGGAGTTAGTTTACAAATAATTATTACAGACCAGCATAGCATGAATTACACAACTGAATAGGAAAAATCAAGAAGCTATACTATAGAGAGCCTAACAGTAGGTCCAAGTACCAGATCCACTTGCCATATGCCATAGTCTTCAACCCAAGTGTGTCATAGTCTGTAAGGACCTCAGAAGATCCTAGACAGTGCTTCACACCCATACCCTATCCAAGGATGAGTAAGTGCAGTGTAGAGTGCCAGCCTTGTGTGTCAAAGTTCAATGGGTACTCAAGGTCCCCAAGGCAATGCTCACACGAAGGGGGCTGAACCTAAAGTCTAAGAGTAGTGGGAAGTGCTTGGAGCTAAAAAGAGAATTTTTTGAGTTTGAAAAGAGTAGTTTGAAACATCAGTACTTTGAAAATAACTTTCGAAAAAGTAATAAAGTATTTTGTGAGAAAAACAGTTTATCAAGAGAGAAGCAATACAATCACAACCAGTACAGGGAACTCATGAAAGAGCACACACAACAGGGGGCAAGGAGTTGGGGACAAATGACTTTGTTATCAGCATTAGATCCAAGTTACAGGTTCTCATAGTTGTCACATAGTAGTCATATAGTTGTCACACAATTGTCACAAAACATCATAGATTAGCAGAGGCAAGATTGTATAGCATTCAAGTATTAATAGAGGCAAGTTCATAACCTAGGGAGTTAAACATGAAGGAAAGCATATAATAATAGTCAAGTCAAGGTAAGAAACATTAACCTATAAACAAATGAGCATGCCAGAGTGACAAAATGAACAGGAGGCATATCAGACTAAGAGAAAGAGATGGATAGTAGTATGCAGACACAATTACAGGGAAACCCATGGAAGCATGATACATATTCAGACTTAAAAAAAGGTAAAGACATGATGGGGTTAAGCTAATTACATGGTAGGCAGTAGAACCAGAGGATAAAACACATAAGGAATAGTAAGTAAATAAACAAGAGCTGGAGCATATTGTATAGAGATACTATAAAATAACTTAGAGACATACCAGTCGAATAGTAAGGAATAGCAAAATGTAAAGAGATAGAGCAGCAACAGCAGTATGCAGAATAAGAGAGCAGCAGAGGACAATAGTGTGCAAAATGAGAGAGCAGCAGTAGGACAGTAGTATGTAGAATGAGAGATTACCCAGTCTTGGCTTTAAGCCGACTGAGTAGTCAGTAATAGATGTAAAAAGCAAGAAGAGATGTGCATGAAAAACACAGAAAGTTCAGAGCAATGTACTCAGTGTTTTGTGTGTGAGATCAGTGTAAGCGTCAGTCAAGAGTGTGTCCAGAGTGTGTGTGTGTAAAGAGAGAAGACAGGGTATATATAGTTTGAAAAATGAGCAGTCACATAGGCAAAGAGTGCATAATTATGGAAATAACAACCAATTAGTATCAATTAAGTTACTGGACTCCTTCAATTAAGGAGTCAAGTTCAAACGGTGTAGCCAGGGCTAAATAAGGAAAGAAAATCAATTCATAAGACTGATTTTGCTTCATTTGGGACAAGAAAATCACATAATACATAAATAAAGCGAAATACATAGTATATAATTAAGGAAAGTTGAAATAACATTACATTTATAAAGTAAAGTAGGGTGCTAATTCTGAAAATCAATTGAAAGAATCTCGGAAGCAATTACAATTACAGGGAATCCAATGTAGTTAAGGAAAGTATCACATGAGTAAGGAAAGCACTCAAAAATTGGTACAAAATTACAAAGGGAATACACAATCACTTATTCAAGGAAAGCATCACAGCCCCGGGGATTTTCACACAAAAGGATCAACATAAGTCAAAAAGTAGACAGCCAGTAGGGTAGAGGTCAGAGTTTTCAAACATCCAAATAGCAGTCACTGATTGACTCAAAGATATACTCATGGAAATCAACGGAATAGGTCATAACAATGAATCAAAGCAAAAGTCATAAAGAACACACGAGTACACATAGTCAAACAATAAGGATTTACCTAGAACACTAGGGTTTCAGCAATAACAGTTCAAAAAACAAGAAATCATGAGATAATCGCATAGATGATTAAAATCAAAAGGGAATACTATTTTCAGAACAGGGTATAGAAACCCTAGTTTCTCGAAATTGCTAAGAACAAAATTTCCCGGAGAAACATAGAGAAGCTGCATGATATTGTAAATATATAACAGATTTTAAAAGAAAAATCTAAGATATAGAAGATTAGGGTTTCGTGGAACCCAGAAAGAGGGAAAACCTCAGAGATGGCATCGATTTAGGTTAGGGAGATTGCAACACTTACTCAAACGGCCGGGGAAAGCCGGCAATGGCAAGAGACCCAAAGGGAGGTGAGTGAACCGCTCCAGGCGCGTCTGAGGAGCTTAAAGTGGTCGCTGAATAGGTGAGAGGCAAGCAAGTGGCAAGGAGATGATAGGGAATTAGGGTTCCGATGAGAATCCACCGGAGAAGGTGACTGGAAAACATCGGAGAAGACGAAGTCAAGAGACTTCTAGAGAGTCGTAGAGAGATAGAGAGATAGAGAGATGAACTGTCTCGAAGGAAATGAGACGGATGGGGGATTAGGTTAGAGTTAAATTAGGAAGGTTACATCTGGACCGTTGATCAAATTTGATCAACGGTCGAGATTGAATCCTAGGTGGGCCGGGTATTTAATGGGGTTTGGGCTGGGTAGGAATTGGGTTAGTTAATTAGGTGGGTTGGTTTTAAAATCAGGTTGTGGCTAGTTATTAAATATCCCAAGAAATAGATAAGTAATTAATAAAACAAACAGCCAATAATTATATAAAAAATGAAATTGAGTTTAAATAAATGATACTAAGGTAATTAAATAATATTAAATATAAAAATGAATAATTATCAAATTGAAATAGCATAAAGTGTATAATTGGGCTATAATTGCAAAATTACTGTAATTATAGCTAGATAATGCCCAATTGTCTAATTTATAAAATAATAAAACCCCAATAGGATTAAACATAAGATATAAATGACCTATTGAGTAAGAAAAAATGATTTGAAATTGTTTGTAACATCACTTATGCATAATTATGAATAATTATGGAACATAAAAATGTTAAATAAACAGGAAAATGATTTGATAAAAATACGGAAAAATATGGAAAAATATCGATTACTGCAAAGAGTGATTCTGAAAGCTTATATGTAAGTTTGAAAATAATTTGAGGAAAAATTGGGTATCAACAGGTGGTGAGGGATATGATGTAGCGGGGAGGTGCTAAGGAAGTTGTGATTGGTATTGATGGGGTTATGCGGCTTCAAGGCCAAATTGGTGTTCCAAATTTTGATGGGTTGAGAGAGTTGATCCTTGAGGAGGCTCAACTTTTCGGTATTCCATTCACCCAAGTGACACGAAGATGTATCCTGACTTGAAACAACACTATTGGTGGCAAAGAATGAAGAAAGACATTGTTATTTATGGATCTCGATGTTTGGATTATCAACATGTGAAGTAAGAACAACAAAAACATGGTGGATTGACTCGGATATTGAAGATACCGGAGTAGAAGTGGGAGTGCATCACTATAAATTTTATGGTATGCTTGATAAAAAACTTGAAGAAATATGACGCACTCTGGATTATTGTGGACCGGTTGACTAAGTTTCCACATTTCATTCCATTGGCGACTTCCTATTCTTCAGAACGGTTAGCTCATATTTACATCCAGGAGATTTTTAACCCGCAAGGCATTCCCGTTTTTATTATTTCTGACCGAGGCATGAAATTCACATCGCATTTTTTGGAGAGCCGTGCAACATAAGTTGGGCATGCGAGTTGAGTACAGTGTTTCATCCTCAGATGGATGAACAGTGCAAGCGCACTATTCAGATCTTGGACAACATGTTACATGCATGTGTTATGGATTTTGGAGGTTCATGGGATATGTTACCTCTGGCAGAGTTCGCCTACAATGATAGTTACTAGTCGAGCATTCAGATGGAACCGTATAAGGCCTTATATGGGAGGCGATGTCTTTGACTGATTGGTTGGTTTGAGCCCAGAGAGGATAGATTGTTGTGCACTAATTTGGTATGTGATGCTATGGAAAAGGTTAAGGTGATTCAGGAGCGACTTCATATTGCTCAGTCAAGGCAGAAGAGTTATGCGAACTGAAATGTTCGAGATGTAGCTTATATGGTGGGTGAGAGAGTTATTCTCCGAGTGTTTCCTATAAAAGGCGTGATGGGGTTTGCGAAGAAGGGAAAATTGTGCTTGAGGTTTATTGGTTCGTTTGAGATCTTGGAGAGAATTGGGGAGGTTGCTTGTACGCTTGCATTGCCTCCTAGACCAGTAGGGGTACATCCGTTTTTATACCAAACCATATACTTTTCTATATCCATTCGAGGACGAACATTTCTTTGAAAGGTGGAGAGTGTTATGACCCGATAGGTCATTTTGAGTAATAACTTTCATTTCCATGTTACAAGAACTCCATTAGAGTAATTTGATATTTCTTGATTTTCATGTGTGGTCCGTGTTGTTTTCCGGAAAGTTTTTACGTAAAGATTTAAAGAAAAAATAATATTTGGCTTAAATTAACACTTGAGTTGACTATGGTCAACATTCTTGGTAAATGACCTTAGATTAGTGTTTTGACGATTCCGGTAGGTTCTTATGATTTTTTTGGACTAGTACTTACTTTTGGTTGGGGTCCGGGATGACCAGAGCGCATTTTAGTGCGTTATGTGAAAATTTATAAAATTGAGTTTTCAAGTTGAAAATCATGTGTTTTGATGATAGTTCCTTGTTATTTGATGTTATTTTGATGATATGAGATAACGAGCAAGTTTATATGATGTTATTACATTTGTGTGCATGTTTGGTTTGGAGCTTGAAGGGCTCGACTATGCTTCAGGTGTGTATCAAATGAGTTTTGGATGATTTGAATTAGCTGGTGTGCTTTCAATTCTAGTGTTGATCTACAGATCTCGCATTTGCGATATCTGGCTCACAGATGCGAGCCTCGCTTTTGCGATCAAGACATCACATTTGCGACCATGGGCTTGGGCTGGGTGACCTCGCATTTGTAAGGAAAAGGTTCACTTTTGCAAACTATCATAGGTCGCTTTTGCGAACATCTTGGTTGCATTTGCAATCACTTCAACATGGGCCAGTTTTGCATTTTTGAATCTTTTGGGTGAATTTGCGATGGGGGGTACCTTTACATTTGCGAGCAATTTATGGTAATTGCGACTTCCGAGCTTCTGAAGCGCCGATTGCATGTATGTTCCGTGCTTCGCATTTGTGGTGTTCGCAAGTAGGTAAAAAGGGGGGGATAAGACTTAACTCATTTTACACCATTTCTCAACCCTAAACACTCTAGAGGCAATTTTCAAGAATTTCTTCATCCCATTACTTTTCATGTATTTTTAACATCAAAACTAAGATTTCCATGGTAGAAATTAGCGATTTGGGAAGAATTTGGCAATTTTATAAAATTGAGATTTAAACCTTAAATTAAGGTCGAATTTCGAAATAAATCACAAAATCGGGTAGGAGTGAATGGGTAATCGGATTTTGTCCAGATCTCGATTTTTTACTAAGCGGGCCCAGGATTGACTTTTGTTTACTTACTCAAATTCATCAAAAATTTAACCTTTTTCATTCGTGGGTATTCTAAAACTTATTTTGAATTGTTTGATCGATAATTGTCCTTATTCTGCTGGTTTGCATGCTTGTTTGATAGGCAAAGTCATGAATGATTATTGAATTGGGTGCACAAAGAGGTAAGCATCGTGTTTAACCTTGACTTGAGAGAATTAGGACTTGTTTGTCTATTGTTTAAGTGCATTATGTGGGAAATAACATATATGCGAGGAAACGAGTGTATATGCGCCGTAGTCGGATTAAAGCATGCGAGATTAGGCTCTTTATTTCCATGTCTTCTTTCATTCTATGTCATCTCTTGTTACATGCTTCAGTTGCTACATGTTCTTACTTGTTATCCATGTTTTACTTGTTACATGTTGTTCAATTGTTACTTGTTTCGATTTTAACATTTCTCACTCAATATCTGCTTACCTGCTACATGCTTCCAATTGTATTAATTGTATATTTTTCATCATGTCATGTTGTAATTACTTTTATCGTTATTATATTTATTGAAGTGCTTTATTCTATCATTTTGTTTATGTGATCCATCTAGTTATATTAGTATTATTGATTGGTCAAGGTTTGGGATTGTGTTGGATATTCTTCATTTGTATTGGTAATTCCTTATTGTTCCACACGTTTCATTTTTCTCTTTTGTGTTAATACTTCATAAATACTGATGTTGAGTTGTTTATGATAATAAAATTATATTGGAGGATCGGGTTGTGTGCTGCAACGATACTGAAATGAATTGATATTGGGGGATCCGGTTGCACGCCGCAATGGAATATGATATGATACTGATATTATATGAGTTATACAATGTAAAAGATACTGTGTTGAAACTTGGGATTAGGTTCCACACCACAATGAATTTTATGTGTTATAGTTATTAGTGATTGTAGAGGTTATTCTCGATATTTTGATATGAGATTGGAGATTATATTATTCTAGGGCCCTCTGGTATTTGACCTTCGGGTCCGTTTTGTCACGACCCGAAATCCCACCTTCTGGCCATGACTGCGTCTAACGTTGAACCCGCTAGACAAGCCAACGTTTGAACTGAATAAAACTCATTAACAACAAATACGAACAGGATAACTAAAATACAACATAGCACTTTCAATGAAACCCATAAACAACTCCCAGAACTTGTGTCACATACTCACGGACTATCTATGAGATTACTACAAACAAAAGGTCTGA